>JALJCO010002444.1:0-149951 GCA_023101725.1 Atherinomorus stipes
ACATAGGCTGTGTCCGAATGTCCCTCCCTACTCCCTAACCCCTCATTCACTACATAGGCTGTGTCCGAATGTCCTCCCCTACTCCCTAACCCCTCATTCACTACATAGGCTGTGTCCGAATGTCCTCCCTACTCCCTAACCCCCCCCCCCTCATTCACTACATAGGCTGTATCCGAATGTCCTCCCTACTCCCTAACCCCTCATTCACTACATAGGCTGTGTCTGAAAATCGTCCCTACTCCCTAACCCCCCCTCCCCTCCCCACCCCCCCCCCCCCTCATTCACTACATAGGCTGTGTCCGAATGTCCCTCCCTACTCCCTAACCCCTCATTCACTACATAGGCTGTGTCCGAATGTCCTCCCTACTCCCTATCCCCTCATTCACTACATAGGCTGTGTCTGAAAATCCTCCCTACTCCCTAACCCCTCATTCACTACATAGGCTGTGTCCGAACGTCCTCCCCACTCCCTATCCCCTCATTTACTACATAGGCTGTGTCCGAATGTCCTCCCTACTCCCTATCCCCTCATTCACTACATAGGCTGTGTCCGAATGTCCTCCCTACTCCCTATCCCCTCATTCACTACATAGGCTGTGTCTGAAAATCCTCCCTACTCCCTAACCCCTCATTCACTACATAGGCTGTGTCCGAACGTCCTCCCCACTCCCTATCCCCTCATTTACTACATAGGCTGTGTCCGAACGTCCTCCCCACTCCCTATCCCCTCATTTACTACATAGGCTGTGTCCGAACGTCCTCCCCACTCCCTAACCCCTCATTTACTACATAGGCTGTGTCCGAACGTCCTCCCCACTCCCTATCCCCTCATTTACTACATAGGCTGTGTCCGAACGTCCTCCCCCCCCCCCCCCCCCCCCCCCCCCCCCCCCCCCCCCCCCCCCCACTCCCTAACCCCTCATTTACTACATAGGCTGTGTCCAAAAAGTTATCTTGCTGACGTAGTGGAAGAGGTGGGACTTTCAAACTGCTTTCAGAGCTGAATAACTGCGGTGAACGAAGCATTGGCGGCCCTGCTTCATCAGAGGTGGTGTTGCACTGATTTAAGTAACGTTTATGAAATTATTTAGACATAATTACGAACGTATATGTAGCTACCAAACTGTTCACTCCCGATGACAGTTATGATCTGGTCATGTGTTTGAGGCCGCGGTTATACCGGCTCAGTAGAGTTAGCTCATGTTAGCCGGCAATGCTAGTCTGTCACTTCCTGTAAGTGCAGTGCTCTGTTTGGGTCAGAATTTAGCAACAATAGTGTGCACTTCAGACGAACTACACAGTGCGCACTACGCAATGAGTTCCAGTGCACTTGGGCAAGTGCACGGTTTGAGACACGGCTATTGTCTGTGGGAACCTGAAGCAGCTGATCAGCCCATTATCAGTAAATCTTCTCGGCCTCTGAATTCATCTCTCTACATATCCGCCATTTCTAACGTCTTCTTCCAGCTAAAGCAGCTGCTGACAGGAGACAAGTTTCTGCACCACTTTGTGCTTTTATATCCACTCATAACTGCAGACCCAGGTGTTAATTGTTTATGAGGACTGTTTGTGTCTGATGACATCACTCAGTCTGGAGACTGATTGTTTTCACATTTGTTTCTTACAACAGTTTCCAGTGTCGCCAAAGTCTCCACAGCTGTAGAAACGTTCTTATGCAGCCGTGAAGTTGACGTAAAGCACCACACATTTCCACGCTCATTTCATTCTTGATGCTACATCTCAACTATACCGTGGCGATGATCGTACACCACTTTTTTGTGCGTTTTTTCTTTGTACATGAGGCCCCTGGTGTTAGTCATTTTTGTAAAATTATTCCGTGATGAAGTTTAGAAATGTGATGAGACTTCACAGCTTTCAGCTCTCACATGATGAAATGATTTGGTTATTATATCATCTAACACCACCAAATGACAAATTGGCCCTTGAAAGTTTTCCCCTTTGAGATCCCACCATGTACAGGACAATTCAATGCATTACTTTCATTATTATAGGTAGACCAGTAAAGACACTGTTACAATAATGAAGCCGACTGGAGATGAAAAGAAATTAAAAATACTTTATTTATTCCAGGAGGGAAATTCAGTATATGAATATTTTATGATATTATATATACTATAATAAAAGATGAATGATGGACTAGTTTTTCCAGATTTCTGGTCTGGTCTGTGGTTCTTAGGTCTGAGTCCATTACTTCAGCCAGATCTCTGGTCTGGTTGGTAGATTTTAGGTCTGAGTCCATCACTACAGCCAGATTTCTGGTCTGGTTGGTGGTTTTAGGTCTGAGTCCATCACTACAGCCAGATTTCTGGTCTGGTTGGTGGTTTTAGGTCTGAGTCCATCACTACAGCCAGATCTCTGGCCTGGTTGGTGGTTTTTAGGTCTGAGTCCATTACTTCAGCCAGATTTCTGGACTGGTTGGTGGTTTGTAGGTCTGAGTCCATCACTACAGCCAGATCTCTGGCCTGGTTGGTGGTTTTTAGGTCTGAGTCCATTGCTGTACATCTCTGTACTGAGAGTATCAGAGAGCAGTGGGCTGCTACTTAAAGCGCCCGGGGAGCAGTTGGTGGGGGGGTTAAGGACCTTGCTCAGGGGTCCACAGTGGTTCACCCAGGGGTCGTGTCGGGGAATCGAACCCGGGTCCTCCGCGCCCAAGCCCACGACGCTACCACTGGGCTATACACTCCCAGTTTTCAGGACTGAGTCCGTCGCTACAGCCACATTTCTGGCCTGGTTGGTGGATTTTATGTCTGAGTTTATCACTACAGCCAGACCTCCAGCCTGGTTGGTGGTTTGTAGGTCCACCAACCAGGGTCCATCACTACAGCCAGATCTCTGGTCTGGTTGGTGGTTTTTAGGTCTGAGTCCATTGCTAAAGCCAGATCTCTGGTCTGGTTGGTGGTTTTTAGGGCTGAGTCCGATGCTACAGCCAGATTTCTGGTCTGGTTGGTGTTTTTTAGGTCTGAGTCCATCGCTACAGCCAGATTTCTGGTCTGGTTGGTGTTTTTTAGGTCTGAGTCCATCGCTACAGCCAGATTTCTGGTCTGGTTGGTGTTTTTTAGGTCTGAGTCCATCGCTACAGCCAGATTTCTGGTTTAGCTGGTGGTTTGTAGGTCTGAATCCATCACTACAGTCAGATTTCTGGTTTGGTTGGTAGTTATGAGGTCTGATGTCTATTACTACAGCCAGATCTCTGGCCTGGTTGGTGGAGTTTAGATCTGAGTCCATCATTACACCCAGATCTGTGGTCTGGTTGGTGGTTTTTAGGTCTGAGTCCATAACTCTAGCACGATTTCTGGTCTGGTTGGTAGTTTTTCGGCCAGAGTCCATTGCTAAAGCCAGATTTCTCGTCTGGTTGGTGGTTTTCAGGACTGAATCCATCACTACAGCCACATTTCTGGCCTGGTTGGTGGATTATAGGTCTGAGTCCATCACTTAACCCAGATCTCTGGCCTGGTTGGTGGTTTTTAGGTCCTAGTCCATTGCTTCTGGCAGATCTCTGGCCTGGTTGGTGGATTTTAGATCTGAGTCCATCCTTACAGCCAGATTTTTGGCCTGGTTGGTGGTTTTTAGGTCCTAGTCCATTGCTTCTGGCAGATCTCTGGCCTGGTTGGTGGATTTTAGATCTGAGTCCATCACTACAGCCAGATCTCTGGCCTGGTTGGTGGATTTTAGATCTGAGTCCATCACTACAGCCAGATCTCTGGCCTGGTTGGTGGATTTTAGATCTGAGTCCATCACTACAGCCAGATCTCTGGCCTGGTTGGTGGTTTTTAGGTCTGAGTCCATCACTACAGCCAGATCTCTGGCCTGGTTGGTGGATTTTAGATCTGAGTCCATCGCTACACCCAGATCTCTGGCCTGGTTGGTGGATTTTATATCTGAGTCCATCGCTACAGCCAGATTTTTGGCCTGGTTGGTGGTTTTTAGGTCTGAGTCCATTGCTTCAGCCAGGTTAGGGTGAGATTTTACCGTCATTTCCGCTTGTGTGGTGGGCGTGTCATGTAGGAGGCTTTTCTCTGCTCTGTTCTGCCCCCTGCAGGTGGACAGCGACACCGTGTGGAATGAGATGCACTCCGTCAGCAGCGGTTCGCATGGCAGTGGGCTCTGTAATCGAACTGGCCTTCAAAGTGGCCTCGGGGGAGCTGAAGGTAACAAGCTGAGACCCTCTGAGATTGCTTCACTGTCACTACCTAAGCTGCCTCATCCTCTCTGCTCCTTTTTCCCCAGAACGGCTTCGCAGTGGTGCGTCCACCAGGTCACCATGCTGAGGAGTCCACAGCCATGTCAGTACTGCTCTTTCTTTCTTTCTTTCTTGCTTTCTTGCATGTACAAAGCAAGACAAAGCTTCTGAAAAGAAGTACACAGATGCCAGTTTAACACCACACCAGTAGTTCCATAACTTTCAGTTTTTTAATTAATGGCCTCTCCAAATCAGTAAATTCTTGGATGGAGCTTCTTGTTGTTCGTACTGTTAATGATTCCCTCTGTTGATTGCATTATTGCCATAAAAGTACGTCTATTTTCTTGCTTTCACCCTTCCAGATTATTCTACCACCTTCTGATGACTGGTTGTGCCGCTACATCTGGATGGTGTCCTGAATATGTGTGTGTTTGTTTACATGTACAGGGGGTTCTGTTTCTTCAATTCTGTCGCCATCACTGCAAAACTGCTGCAGCAGAAACTGGGAGTGGGGAAGATCCTCATTGTGGACTGGGTAAGAAGAAAACAGTCCGTTTTTAACTTTAAAAGGCGCTTTCAGACTGTAGGAACCTTTTGGAGTTTCTAGAACCTTTTCGGGAACCAGGCTGTTTTTTTGCACATTCTGACATATAGGAACTAGAGACCTCGGACATCAGTTTCTAGAACCTTTTTAGCTCCTACTCCGAGGCAGGGTCTTTGCCGGGGTTTCATAGGACTTGAAATACGTAGATGTTTGGTGATTGGTAGAACTGGCAAGCCCCGCCCTTGCGTGATCTCTGCTTCTTCCAGCCCCGCCATATTTAAAAAGTCTAACAGCTGTTACAACTGTTTAGAGATCATAATAACAACAAGAACTATTACAATAGGAGTGTACCAATTCACTATTTAATCCATCACAATGGTGCACGTCCCGAATCCAGAACTGTTCTGAAATGTCCAAAAGCAATTATTTTATACTAATTTAATGACCCAAATACAGCTGTGAAGTGTGGCAGTAGAATCTGCGCCACTTAAGTGGACGAACTCCAGTCCGTCCACTAAAGTGTCCGGGTGTTCTTCAGCGACAGGTAAACCAGACGTTAGTAGGGCAGCTTTCCAACGGGGGGCTCTTCTGTTACATGATACATATGACCGCGATGATGGAAAGCTGTTAAGCTAGCTTTTATAATAGCTTTGAATAAAACAGATGAGAAACCTCAGTTTTGTATCAGATCATCTGGGGCATAAATGTAGGTTTGGAAACTGCATTTTGTGTTCACTTGTGTTAAATATGTCAGTCATCTAGGGCTTTGACTCCGAACCTCGTTATTCGTATATAATTCAAACATTGAAAAATAAACGAAGTTCGAACTAATATTTATATTCAAACCTGTTATGGGTATTACTTTTTATCAACATGTTTGCATGTAAACGTTTTCAGCAGGGTTAATGGGCGGCGCTTTCTAGAGAACTTCAGTTCAGACAGTAAGAGCATCCAGCACTGAGCAGGTGACTTTAACAGCAGTATGATGAGATAAAGCATCTTGCAAGTTTCAGCGGCGTGAAGAGACGACCTCGCCAGCGAAATATAATCCTACAATCAGTTTTCACGCATTTCTCTCGAATGATCAACTACGAAGATGGATTGTGAACATCAGGTCACACCGTGTCTGAGCTCCAGTACGTCAGAGAGCCGAGTGAAGGAGGAGGAAGGAGCTGAAAGCCGGCGCCGTTCTGGTTTTAGTTCATTATAACAACTGTTCTCTTGGTGAGAGAAGACTGTGTTTGGGAACGTACAGCTGGACCAGAGAAGATGGAAACTGGAGAAGCAGTTCGTGTTCGTGTCGTCGGAAAATGAGAAAGAAAAATAGTAGCCTAGTGGCTAATTAGCAAATCCAGCTAGTGCTAACCTAAGAAAATAATATAAATAGCAATGATTTATCTCAAAGAACAGTACAAATAGATTTCTGTGTTAAAAATGTGAGCGTAATATTCATTCTTACTACACGGTGTCATAGTCAGACAAACACATTAATCTATTTGTGTCACTGTCTTCTGATGATGCTGCCTCCGAGCTACCGCTGTTAGCTAAACATCGTGAATAAAGTTGGTTATACAGCTTAAATCGCTTCACCTGCTTGGTGGCTGACGTCGCTGTGTGTTTCTGATAAATCCAATGGACATCGTCCACGATGATGTGAGGGAGGTCTAAAAAAAAATGTGTAAAATGCTGTTCAATACTTTGAAAAGCCTTTCGTGCACGTAGTCCATTGACATTGATAGAGCTACACTGCCCTCTGGTGGCCATAACATGTACAACTTTAAGTTGATGCCAATACAAATTTAATGGCTCATTTATTGTTAATAAATGTTCGAATATAACTGCGTTATGAAAAAGCAAACGAACTTTGAATTGGATTTCTGAGCAAAAGTCAAAGCCCTAGTCATCAGTCAGTCATTTTCTGTACCGTCTATCCAATTCAGGGTTGCAGGGGTTACTGGAGCCTAAATATCTAATATTGAAATTTGTTTAATGATCTGAAACATCTAAGTGTGACAAACATGCAAAACAATGCAAAATCAGGAAAGGGGCAAACACTTTTTCACATAAGTGTATGTCGTTACCCAGGATGCAGGCAGTGTAAACCTGCTGATGGAAGTAAACCGTAGCGTGTTTCTGATCTTGTGTTTCCTCCCTGCAGAAGTTGCCATTACACCCTTATTGTTGTACCTTGAATATGAACAGTGTACATCATGATCATAGTTCACATATTTGAGGATGAAAAGTCGACTTCTTCCACTGACCTTGTCTCTGATGCCTCTGTGACCTGTCACGGCAGGACATTCACCATGGCAACGGCACCCAGCAGGCGTTCTACAGCGATCCCAATGTCCTCTACATCTCCCTGCATCGGTACGACGACGGAAACTTCTTCCCCGGCAGCGGAGCGCCTGAGGAGGTATGAACACGCTGAACCATGCTGACGGCCGTTTGCCTCAGTTTTAGCTCTCAGCAGCAGAAACCCGAGGAGGAGGAAAATATCTGACTGTATTCATGTCAACAGATTTATCAGCCCAGCTAGCAGTCTCTACAGAAGGCTGGTGTTTATGACCTCCACATCTGCTGGAGATGCTTACCACACTGTTGTTTACAGATCATGTATTGTACCTTCGTTTCATCAACAAGTAAAAACTGCTGGGCTGTAACATTTCTTTTCCAGCACAGAGCAGCTGAGGCAGGCAGGTAGAAATACAACATGTCACATGTAGAGGAGACGAATGATAAATGCATGCAGATATCATGGAAAGAGCTTCACTGACAAGAAGACTGAGGCTTTAACACCTGGACCGAGCTGGCCCTCCTAATCTGTGGATCTGGGCCCGCTTATCAGATATTACTGGAAAATAACCAATCACACCTCAGCTTCATCCTTTCATTTCTGATAATGCACACCTCATCACCTTGGCTGTGAAGAAAACACAGAGGGGACGGAGCCTTTCCGTGTTTTCACCACAGCCAGGGACCCTGCACTGAAGAGGCTCCGCCCCCTCCATGTTTTCACCACAGCCAGGCCCCCTGCACTGAAGAGGCTCCGCCCCCTCCATGTTTTCACCACAGCCAGGCCCCCTGCACTGAAGAGGCTCCGCCCCCTCCATGTTTTCACCACAGCCAGGGACCCTGGACTGAAAAGGCTCCGCCCCCTCTGTGTTTTTTACAGCAGCCAGGGACCCTGGACTGAAATTGCTCCACCCCCTCCATGTTTTCACCACAGCCTGGGACCCTGGACTGAAAAGGCTCCGCCCCCTCCATGTTTTCACCACAGCCAGGGACCCTGGACTAAAAAGGCTCCGCCCCCTCCATGTTTTCACCACAGCCAGGGACCCTGGACTGAAAAGGCTCCGCCCCCTCCATGTTTTCACCACAGCCAGGGACCCTGGACTAAAAAGGCTCCACCCCCTCCATGTTTTCACCACAGCCAGGGACCCTGGACTAAAAAGGCTCCACCCCCTCCATGTTTTCACCACAGCCAGGGACCCTGGACTAAAAAGGCTCTGCCCCCTCCATGTTTTCACCACAGCCAGGGACCCTGGACTGAAAAAGGCTCCGCCCCCTCCATGTTTTCACCACAGCCAGGGACCCTGGACCGAAAAGGCTCTGCCCCCTCCATGTTTTCACCACAGCCAGGGACCCTGGACTGAAAAGGCTCTGCCCCCTCCATGTTTTCACCACAGCCAGGGACCCTGGACTGAAAAGGCTCCGCCCTCTATGTTCTCACCACAGCCAGGGACCCTGGACTGAAAAGGCTCTGCCCCTCCATGTTTTCACCACAGCCAGGGACCCTGGACTGAAAAGGCTCCACCCCCTCCATGTTTTCACCACAGCCAGGGACCCTGGACTAAAAAGGCTCTGCCCCCTCCATGTTTTCACCACAGCCAGGGACCCTGGACCGAAAAGGCTCTGCCCCCTCCATGTTTTCACCACAGCCAGGGACCCTGGACTGAAAAGGCTCTGCCCCCTCCATGTTTTCACCACAGCCAGGGACCCTGGACTGAAAAGGCTCCGCCCCCTCCATGTTTTCACCACAGCCAGGGACCCTGGACCGAAAAGGCTCTGCCCCCTCCATGTTTTCACCACAGCCAGGGACCCTGGACTGAAAAGGCTCTGCCCCCTCCATGTTTTCACCACAGCCAGGGACCCTGGACTGAAAAGGCTCCGCCCCCTCCATGTTTTCACCACAGCCAGGGACCCTGGACTAAAAAGGCTCCACCCCCTCCATGTTTTCACCACAGCCAGGGACCCTGGACTAAAAAGGCTCCGCCCCCTCCATGTTTTCACCACAGCCAGGGACCCTGGACTGAAAAGGCTCCGCCCCCTCCATGTTTTCACCACAGCCAGGGACCCTGGACTGAAAAGGCTTCACTTATTTCTATTGTTTCATGTTGTTTATATTTGTGCACATGAATGAATTTCATTTTGAGTTATTTTAATGTCCAGCACTTGTTCAAAGTGTTTTGTAAATAAAGTTGGCTGTGACCATCTCTTCTCATGCTACACTGTAGATCAGACACCAGGTTTCAGCATTTTTCATAATTTTGTCGTTGTTTAGCCCTTCTGGTAGCTAATCAGAAGTGCTGTTCATTTTGGCATATTATGAGAGAAGTTAATGTTGTCTATAAGTCAGAGTACAGACCTTTTCAGGACGGTCAAGTGAGAGAGCCGGAGGAGGCAGCAAATGATCACAGGAGCGTCGCTGAAGGTTACACGTTTATTACAAGATAACTTAGTGATAAATCGTGGTGAACTGTGTAAATCAGACTCCGCTTCTGTATCCGGCGCGGTCAAGTTTGTCTTAGCTGTCTACTCCTCCAAGCTTGAGTTCAGTCTCCTGAGTCCAGAGCCCCCTTCCTGGTTTGGTCTGCCCTTTTAAGACCTGGCTTAAAGTCCATCCCCTTCTGGTGGGTTGTACTGTAGTCCTTCCCTGTGCTGCACTGAGAAATGCCTGAAATGAACTACAGGAACCATCAGCCCTTTGAGTCTGCTAAAGACACGTCTGCATTAAAGTAATCTTCCATTGTTTACAATTCCTAAGCAGCTATCAAATGCCACGTCGGGTTAAACTGTCTGTAGGACACCGTAATCTACAGTTGTGTCCTTGCCACGTAGTCTTAAACAGTCAGTAAACCACCACAATTTCTCCTTGTGTGTCTGCAGGTGGGCTCGGGTCCAGGTGTTGGCTTTAACGTGAACATAGCGTGGACTGGAGGAGTGGAGCCCCCTATGGGTGATGTGGAGTACCTCACTGCCTTCAGGTAAACACTGGCTCCATGTGAAACCGCCATTAAGCTAGCGATGTGAACTGGTTTGTCCATGAGAGGTGAACCTGCAGATCTTAGCAGCTCTCTGCATTAACAGAAATGCTTCTGTAATTTTAGTGGCTGTTTATCTCACCAGTATGTTCATTTTCTTCTATTGTTATTGTCATTTTTGATGGTTTTATTGAAGGGAGTGTGGACATGTAGTACAGTGGGTACAGAAAGTATTCAGAACCCTTCAAACTTTTCACTCATTGTTTTTATTGCAGCCATTTGCCAAAATCAAAAAGTTCATGTTATTTCTCATTAATGTACACTCAGCACCCCATCTTACCCTCCAAGCATGGAGGTGGCAGCATCATGGTATGGGGGTGTTTTTCAGCTGCAGGCACAGGACGACTGGTTGCAGTTGAAGGAAAGATGAATGTGGCGAAGTACAGAGATCCTGGAAGAAAAGCTCTTCCAGAGTTCAGGAGCTCAGACTGGGCCGAAGGTTCACCTTCCAACAAGACAATGACCCTCACACACAGCTGAAATAACAAAGGAGTGGATCAGAACCACTCTGGACCATTCTGGACCGGCCCAGCCAGAACCCTGACTTAAGCCCAACTGAGCATCTCTGGAGAGACCTGAAAATGTCTGAACACCACCGTTCACCATCCAACCTGACAGAACTGGAGAGGATCTGCAAGAAGAACCAGAAGATCCCAAATCCAGGTGTGGAACATTGTTGCATCATTCCCAAGAAGACTCATGAATGTACGAGCTCAGAAGTACTTCTACTCAGTACTGAGCAAAGTGCTGAATACTTATCACCATGTCATATTTCAGTTTTTCTTTTTTAATAAATCTGCAAAATTTCTACATTTCTGTTTTTTTCTGTCAAGATGAGAAATAAATGAACTTTTTTTATTTTGGCAATTGGCTGCAATGAAACAAAGAGTGAAAAGTTTAAAGAGGTCTGAATACTTTCTGTGTTCTGGTCCTGAAATGTTGACATCTTCCTGACCAAGAGCCCTGCTCCCAGACAGAAAAATTCAACATTGTCAGATTGGCTTGAAAATCGGTAGGGTGGAAGGCGTGAGTGCAAGGGCCAACAATTTAAATTTTCAGCTGCCTAACATTTAGCAGTTAGCAGCTACTGCCTGTCCAAAAGGCCTCCCTCACCCCATTCAAAGGGACTGCCATTGTCATTTCTGTCCATTTCCAGTCCGTTTGAATGGGATCGTAACCGTAACCGTTGACTGGAGATGGATGAATTGTTGCGGAAAAACAATCAATACGTGGACCAGCAGTCCAGCATCCATGCTGTCAGCAGCATGTGCAGAAATGCTCGTTTGTCTTTGGGTTTAAGAGATAGGCTCGTGAGTAGGTAGTGACCATCAGGGCCACCAGCTGCACTGGAGTTTACCGTCTCTTTCTACTTGCATTACGCCGTGATGATGACGGTTTCGTCCTCAAAACGTTTCAGAAAAGACCGCGCAAAGTTGTCGGAGCAATGCTGCCAGAATCCAGATCATTGAAGTCCAGTTGGTATGAGGAAACCCATGAGACCGTGCCCTGAGACAGCATGCCAGCAGCAGTGTGGGGGGAGCCTCTTAGAGGAGTCGGCTTCCTCCCCCATGCGGGCGGGGTCTGAATGTGTCTGCTTCTCGTTCAGGACAGTGGTGATGCCCATCGCCCAGCAGTTCGGCCCTGACGTGGTCCTGGTGTCTGCAGGCTTCGACGCTGTGGAGGGCCACCAGTCTCCCCTGGGAGGTTATAACGTCTCTGCCAAAAGTCAGTGTTGTTGCCATGGCGATCGTCTCAGCCACACCAGTCCCAGACCGTTAATGAGCGGAGTGTTACGGTTGTGTGTGCAGGTTTCGGTCAGCTCACGCAGCTGCTGATGGGCCTGGCGGGTGGACGCGTGGTCATGGCGCTGGAGGGAGGTCACGACCTCACCGCCATCTGCGACGCATCGGAGGCCTGCGTGTCCGCGCTGCTGGGAGACCCGGTAAGAGACTGCGTGATCCTCAACGACATCACGCTAGCGGACACGTGCTAATCATTACGCTAGCAGACGCGTGCTAACTCTCTCCCGTGTGTGTCAGTGTGACTCGGTGGTCCAGTGGCCTCAGGAGAAGCCGTGTCCCAAAGCCTGCGCCTCTCTGGAGAGGGTGATCGAGATCCAGAGTAAGCAAGTCCTCCATCAGACCACGCTCCTCCTCCTCCTCCTCCTCACACCTCCCTCTCCTTCTGCCCCCCAGGTAAACACTGGCCGTGCCTCCAGAATCTGGCTCAGACCAGTGGACACTCATCAGACGGGTCTCTGGGGGCCCTGGGCCAGTCGGAGAAGGACGAGGCGGAGACCGTCAGCGCCATGGCCTCTCTGAGCGTGGACGTGGAGCAGCCAGGCCCTGTTCCTGGAGACGCCGAGACCAGGTCAGTCCACGGTCCTGAGACCAGCACACGGTCCTGAGACCAGGTCAGCACACGGTCCTGAGACCAGCACACGGTCCTGAGACCAGGTCAGTCCACGGTCCTGAGACCAGCACACGGTCCTGAGACCAGGTCAGCACACGGTCCTGAGACCAGCACATGGTCCTGAGACCAGGTCAGCACACTGTCCTTAGACCAGGTCAGTCCACGGTCCTGAGACCAGCACATGGTCCTGAGACCAGGTCAGCACACTGTCCTTAGACCAGGTCAGTCCACGGTCCTGAGACCAGGTCAGCACACTGTCCTGAGACCAGGTCAGTCCACGGTCCTGAGACCAGCACATGGTCCTGAGACCAGGTCAGCACACGGTCCTGAGACCAGCACACTGTCCTGAGACCAGGTCAGTCCACGGTCCTGAGAGCAGCACACAGTCCTGAGACCAGGTCAGTCCACGGTCCTGAGACCAGGTCAGTCCACGGTCCTGAGACCAGCACACGGTCCTGAGACCAGGTCAGTCCACGGTCCTGAGAGCAGCACACAGTCCTGAGACCAGGTCAGTCCACGGTCCTGAGACCAGGTCAGTCCACGGTCCTGAGACCAGCACACGGTCCTGAGACCAGGTCAGTCCACGGTCCTGAGACCAGCACTGACCAGTTAGGCTGTCCACGAATATTCCTAATTCAAATATATATTTGAATATTAATAAAAACCCGAGATTCGGATGTGAAAATGACTGAATATTAAATAGACGGAGGGTAAACCAGCCTGGTACACCAGGCCTACATCTGCTACACTGGTTTGATTACCGGACGACTTTTTGTTCCATGTTTATTACAGCTGCTTGGAGCATTCAATGTTCCATAATTTCATTTCAATCTGTTGGGACCTTTAAAGATGTGGGGGTTTGAAAGATGTTTCTTTCAACAACTTCTGCAATTTTGGGTCAAATTGGGTTCACTACATACGCTGTGATTAATTAATTAAAATCTTTAAATCTATAAATATTATTCTACATCAGCCGTGAAAGTAATGTGGCTGAAAAACGGCCTCCAATCATCTCTGATTCCTGAACTTTTTCATTTGTCTACTGGCTTGTCAGTTACTTTTACTACTGTAGAAAGAACGGGTAATAGATGAGACTGATCAATGAGAGTGATTGATTGGTGAGAGTAATGCTGCGACCCGGAAGCTGCGCACGCATCTGACGTTTCCAGCAGATAGCTAACATTATTCTGCTACAGTTAGCGACGTTCAGACAACAACATCTGTTTTACTGCGTTTTTGACATGATGGAGAATCTGTAGCTGCTGTCTGCTGAACACCGGAGCGACTCGTGAACGTTGTTCTGTGGTCGAGGATGGAGCTGTGAAGCTAGCAGGTTGGTCTGGAGCATGCACTTTATGCAAAAACTCACCAACAGTCTCTGCTTTCTGAAATGCAGAAACATCTTCTACAGAATCTTTAATACTGAAATAAACCAAATAAATACCTATAGACTGATCCGGCCAAACGCCACAACTAGACCGTCCGCCACTGCCTGGGGAGTGTTTCTGTACATGTGTAATGAGAACAGATGAGAATCGGACCTTTTTCTTCCCAACATGGAGAAAATCTGGAAGGACGTCACATTCCTGGTTGTTGGAACATCAGAGGAAAACTTTAATGTGGTAATAAGTGAAGAAGATCAGGGACATTTATTTCATGCCGTCTGTGACAAAACTGGATGGTGCTGCTCAGTCCACTGATGTCAGTCTGTTCGTATCAGCCAATCAGAGCAGAGGAGGAATAACTTGCTGCCACAGTGGAAAAAACACTGGATTTAATCCCCAACAACAAAAACACGGTAAATTATGGTGAACACTCATTAATCTGACACTTTATTTCACGTATCTATGCTCTTGAAAATGATGCATCACATAACATTATCATGCTAGCTACGTTAACAGAGACAGCTGTGGTTCATGCTAGCTAATGCTAACAGAGACAGCTGTGGCGTTGCTGAGAGTTAATGACTAATCTGGGAGACATTGTGAAATATCAGGTTATTGTCTCTGATCAGGGCAACGTTGGGACCAGAAAATAAAAGCAGTTCAGTCAGAAACACAAACAGATCAGGAAGACAGTGTCCTGCAGCCTTTAGTTTCATTTGCAGGACATGTGAAGGCTACGTGGTCTGTACAGTCCTGAAACAATACCAAAAGCCAAATATGGGAGAAAATAGAAAAGTAACCACCTCTGAAAGAGTTTAGTTTTTTAAACTTTGATAAGTAATCATGAGATGTGCATGAGATTCCAGTGTGGCTTGTCATTAAAGCCAGTTTACAAAGATGAATAATAGTTTACATTAATGATCCGATGTAAAATAAATAAATAAATGTCAGAATATTTTAGACATCTCTGGATATCATACCTAAGACAACTGTCCAACGTTGTAAATCCAGATATTCATGCTGTTTTCCATGTTGGTGGATGCGAGGTCATTGAAAATCGTTCCCCAGGCAACGGCGGTGCTGCAAGATGGCGACACACACAACACTCGTCAGATTAGTCTGTACAAGTAGTTTTGTCTTGTATGAGTTTGGCCTCCTGTTGGCACGTTGCTCAAGTGGATAATGGAAGTTATTCGGATTATGTATAAATTTTAGAGCAAATATCCGAACGCCATTTTGGAGCAATTTTGACAGCCCTACTGATCAGGCCTCCACTAGCAAGTGTTCCAGCTTTCTGTCTGTTAGAAACATTTCATACAAAGTGGACTGGAGACCTGTCCAGCGCGTCTCTGGTCTCCTAGTTGCTGCTGGGACAGACCCTGCACCGTCCTAACTGGCTGTAACAGCAGACGGTCCTGGTTCTGTCCCAGCTCTACTAGCATGTTTGAGACTCGACAAAAGAAGACTGGATTCAGCAGGGAATGGTGGAGCTGAGCAGAGATCTTTTATTGTCCTGGAGGTGGAAACGAGACGTAAACACTGTAAACTGAAAAGGAGATGGGTTAGTGATGCTGCTCAAAGGAATGAAATAAAAAAGACAAAGCTGAAACTAAAAAGGAAGCCAGGTGGGGAAAAACAAAACACGAACCTAACCTAGTATTTCTGCAACCCAAAAAGGAAAGGAGCAGCACCAATACCAAATGAAATGTTGTGCTTTAATGGCCTGTCTAAACAAATAAAATCCAGGTTTTTACAGATGATTTAATTTGAGCCTTTTTTTTTCAATGTGATCTATTACTGCACCATTTTATCTCTTTTTTTTAAATCAGTTTCCATCAGTTTTTTCTGTTGTTCCTCTTTTTGTAGTAAAATGATGTAGATTTTGTGTTTATAGCCTAATTCTGATTTGTTCTTGTAGGAGTCTGATTTTATTCCATGAATTATACGTGTGATATAAATGTGTTCGTGACCATCTCAGAATATATTTTTATATGTTAAAGGGAGGTGGATTTGCTTTAGTTAATAGATAAATAAACCAAAAATTAGATCATTACACTGATACAGTGTTAAATATGAATGGACCCTGGACCACTTTGGACTGAAAACTTGGGGCCCGTCATGACAAAGGTTGAGAACCCTGCTCTACAGGAGATGCTATCAGGCCACAGTGGACTTTTGACCCACATGGGTTCCTGTGCAAAATGCCGCCCGAAAAGACATGCTTCCCCTCACCACCCCATCAAAGGGACTGCCAATGTAACAAACAGCCAATACTTAAAAGATATTCATCACCGATCATGGGTAAATTTTGGTGGGTCATGTGGTGCCCAACAAGCCTGCAATTTTTGGTGGGAATCTGAGGTGTACATGTACAGATACATCGGTTACATTGACTATTTGCACTATTGTCCATCAGGACCACTGCACTGTTACATTGTCAAACTTCACTGTTACATACTACAGTTCCATGTTTACATTGTCATTGCTCTGTAATATCTGCATTACTTCCTACATTAGGATTGTAATGCCGTTCACATTGTCTACTGTCAACCCATTTGTAAATTTGTAATCTCCTTTAGTATTTAAACGTAGGTTTCGTGTTTAGATTTCTAGGTTATCTGAGCGGATTCCTATATTTTTATTTTATTTTATAATTTGTTATATTTTATCATAAGCACCATGGCTTTGAGAGGACTGTAATTTCATCTGTGTTGTCTAACATGTGGCACATATGACAGTAAAGTTGACTTTGACTTTTGACTTTGAGAATATCAAAAAGTCAGTCGAAAAAAGCCATGCCCTGATGTCAAAAAGGTCCAAAGAATGTGACCTTTTACAATCCTCAACAAATTTGCAGGCTAGCATCCAGACCCCATCAGGATCGTAGATTTCAATTTTCAGATAATGTGGACTTAATTTGACACATTTATGGCCCTGTCCACAAGGCCTCCTCTCTCCCAATACTGAGGTATTGGAAGTGGACAGCTTTGTTTTGATGCCATAACTTGGTCAAATTAAAGAATTTGGCCGTGAATGGCCAGTAAGTGGCCATGTTACCTGGGACTAGACGGACCAAATGTCAGCTCTCTGAGACAAATTATTTAGGATTTTTTTGGCCCCTCAAATGAAAACTGTCCACTTCCAATCTCCTGTTATTGGGACTCAGGGAGGCCTATTGGACAGGACCTATAATTCAGTCCCCTTTGCAAATAGAAGCCTGAGACTGGCCTTGGTCTCTGGGCTGAGAGGAGCCAATTGGTTCCATTCCCAACCCTCTAAGACGCTCTCATCTCACGTCAACATTTTCACTTTCACATCTCTCATCTCTAAGATGAGAAAAAAAAGTGCTTTTTACAATATTGAATTTCCCCTCGGGCTGCACGGTGGCGTGGTGGTTAGCACCGCAATCTCACAGTAAGAAGGTTGCTGGTTCGATTCCCGGCTGGGGAGGGGGTTCGAACAATTCCAACTGTGGCCTTCCTGTGTGGAGGTTGCATGTTCTCCCCGTGTATGCGTGGGTTCTCTCCGGGTTCTCCAGCTTCCTCCCACCGTCCAAAGACATGCATGTTAGGTTAATTCTCTAAAAAACTCTAAATTGTCCCTAGGTATGAATGTGAGTGTGAATGGTTGTCTGTCTGTCTGTGTTGGCCCTGCGACAGACTGGCGACCTGTTCAGGTGTACCTGCCTCTCGCCTGATAATAGCTGGGATGGGCTCCAGCAACCCCCGCGACCCTGAACTGGATAAGCGGTACAGAAAATGACTGAATTTCCCCTCTGGGATAAATAAAGTATTTTTCATTTCATGAGAGATGTGGACGTAACTTCTCCTGATGTCTGCAGGTCCATGGAGGAGCCGATGGAGGAGGAGCCGGCCTCGTAGGAGCAGCTCGGACTACAAGCACAGTCACCATCACCTCCTCCTCGCACCTCCTTATCCTCCTCCTTCACCTTCCTCCAGGGAGTGTGTTCACACACACGCAGAGCTGTGAAGGACTCTGATTGGAGGAGAGTCCTGAGAGAAACTTGGATGTATGTCTTTCCTTCTGGCTCATCCACCGGAGAGAAGCAGACGACTTGTTGGCGTCTCCATGGAAACCAGAAGCAGCGGGGCGGGGGATGGAGCGTGGGCGCGGATGCATCGTCACCACTGAGCTTCTCTTCCAGCCTCGACACCCCCCCCCCCCCCAAGACCTGCTGGCAGGGTCGACGACAAGCTGACGGCTGGTCTGCTTGCTCGTCCGTCCGTCCGTCCACACACCAGGCCAGGAGGAGGAGGAGGAACTCGGTGCCTTTTTTCTGTCCTCAGAAACAGACCGTCCAATCAGAAACCACGAATCACTGCCGCAGCACCTCAGCAGCCCATCAGGACTGGTCTCACACACACACCAACACACACACACTCTTTCTTCATCTGGAGGCCTTAGTTTGTCCCAACGTCGCCGTTAGCAACCGTGAGATGCAGACTGTGAGGAGGTCTTCATCCTCGTCATCCCACTGTCAGACTCTGTTAGTCCAGATCTACCGGAGGCCCCCGACCCCTTGTGCTCGGGACAGCTGGACTGAGGCACGACTTTAACTCTACACCGACCACCGTTCTTGTTTCTTTAATGTTTGTGGTGTAAATAACGTCCAGCAGACGGAGCGCGTCACTTTTCTACACCTGTACATACGGATCATGTAAAAACTGAACTTTCTCTTTTTGTACAAAAGCAAAGCTGATCTTCTGCGAGCGTGTGAACGCTGGCTGTCGTGTTTTTAGGGTTTGACAGGAGCATGTGGGGGTTTGAAGGGTGGGGCAGCCCGCTTGTTTCTCTGTTTACAGATGCTGAGGGGGCTGATGCCGCGGTGAGCTCCGCTCCGCCCGGCGGGACCGCAGCTGTGCTGATCCGGGACCGCAGACCGGTCCTGAGATGGTGGGGAGGCGGTCCTGCAGCCCCCGTGCCGGGTTGCAGCCAGGGATGGGCCACCAGCACCTCCCCCTTTCATACAACACCGTTCATTTACGCTACAATCTATCGCTACACCAATACTGAAGCCAACGCCGAGCTCCGTACTGATACCAGCACCGCTACTGATGCCGACGTGGATCATGTCTGCTTCCTGAGGAGAAATGGCAATGATGCGTTCAGGTCCTGCTCGGAAGAAAATATTAACTCTGAATGAAACTCTGGAACAGAAATAAACACTCGACAGAAATTATGATAAATCTGATCACATGAGACTAGAATCAATCTTTATAATAAAAACGGTCCACAGATTCATTTAGATTTGATTACTGTGACTGACAGAAAAGAGTGCTGAAGAAGCTGCTTCAACCCACATCATCATCATCATCATCATCACTAACATGGACATTTCCTCATCAGCTTACCTGGATCAGCTGACCTGGATCAGCTGATCTGGATCAGCTGACCTGGATCAGCTGATCTGGATCAGCTGATCTGGATCAGCTGACCTGGAAAACTGACCTGGATCAGCTGACCTGGATCAGCTGATCTGGATCAGTCTGAACTTGGTGCAGACGTCACATTTCTGCGAGCAGGAACGCTGACTCTGTCATCGCTAAGTGATGCCCTGGAGCAGAAACTGGTCCATGATGTCGTCCAGGACAGGGTGGAGAACCTGGCTCTGGGTTCTCCAGTTCTAAGCAATAGCACAGTGGTAGCCCCCCCCCACACCCCGGTGAGGAGGAGCAGCAGCCACCACCACCATGAGCCCGTATCACCGCTGTAAATCACCTGTATCACTAACGGCAGGGACACACTGGACGCCGAAGCGCAGCCGTTTCATTTCAGCACTCATGTTAACAGACGTGTCGACCACATCGGGTGGAGCCATCGTTCAGCTCCTGTTCTATTTTCTGTGATGGATGTAATGGGAACCCAGCTAGTGTGCAAGGTTCCACCTGGATTATCTGAGCCTGGACAGACGGCTTTATGGAGCTGAAATTTCAGATAATCTCTACATTTTCTGTTTGTTCACACAAGTTAAACATTTTCTTTTGTATTTTTCTGAAATTCCCTTAAGAGAAGTTGATATTTCTGATGCAGACTGCTGCTGAGCTAGACAACGTCTGCTGTTTAACTGAGTAAGCTCACCTGCCTCGCTGTAGCTTCGTGGAAACATAAACGAGTTCAAAGTTAGAAAAGCTCAGCCGTGGTACCCATGACTCTGGCTAGCAAGGTGTGTGGAGCGGCTGAAACTAGGGCTGGGAAAATATTGATACACGGAAATATCGCGATATTTTCATATGCAGTTTCGTATTGATATTTAAAAACTGTCACAACAGTCAGCCGGATGCATGGATGAAAACCCAAAATGCAGATTAGCAATGACAGAATGATGGAGCGAGGAACCAGGGTTGAGATGGAAACAATGCAGTCCACAAACGGCAGAAAAACCCAGCAGAGGGACTGCAGACAGCCGGAGGAGAGCACACATGAGCCCGGATTACCACCGAGGCAGAAGGACGACCTGGCCAAGACCGGAGCTCCTGCAGGTCCTGAGATGCAGGTGTGGAATGGAATCAGTCCAGTCTCCGCCCAGAACGTCCACCCCAAACTCAAACTCCACACCCACAGATCGTGATGTGCTATTCATCTCTTTAACCAACCAAATCTCACAACATCTCATCGCTCTGTTATGAAATCTCGCGAGATTTCATTTGTAAAATAGATCGATACGCATTTTTAACTCCTTAACACCTGGATTTATCTGCAAATGTATTAAAAAATAAATTCTTTGAGTTTTTGCTTTCGGGCAGATGTTAAATTAAGTTGAGATTGTTAATTTTACCACAGCACATGAAATAGATAGAAATTTGGGTCCGATGCAAATTTGCGACACCTTTGGTCAAAAGTAATAAAAATAAAGATAAAACTGATTTTTCATGTCTTAGGGGATGGAAAAAGTTTTATTGATGCCACAAAACTTTTTTCAGTGTCCTTACTATACCTTATATATTATTGTTGACTATTAAACTTCAAAGCATACAATAGATATACATAAATATGTAATGTATAAAAGTATATACATAGTGAGGTATTGCAGAAAGATATAAAACAGAGCTCAAAATTTTCTCTTAGAATATGAAACAAACATTCATGAAGGCAGTATTACAGCTTCCATCAGCTGATTTAAGTAAGCTACATGTTCTTTACTGTTGTCATGGAGACAGCTGTCATCACAGTCACCTGCTGGAACTCAGAAGTTCAGTTACCATAAAATACAGGTGTGTTTATTTTGGTCTGAAAGAATAAAGGGCAGAAACTGCATTTTTCCTGCATGATATTCTATAAAATGACCAGAGGGAAAGACTTAGAGTGGTATTTCCTAAAGAAAATTAACAAGTGTACTGAAAGCCTTCTAAATACAGCTGTTTCCATGGAAATGGATGTAGCAGTTTCAGACGAGTGTCGCTAATTTGCTACGAACTGAAATGTTCAAATTGCTTCAGAAATATTTGTCACTCGGAGTTTACATCCATATATCAGCTGTATTAGAACACAATAAGCTTATAAATATTTTATTTTAGCAAAACTCACCTTATATGTGAATGTTGCTCCGACTTTCCAAGCTTATTTTGCGCATTTTAAAACCAGAAGTCCGCTACGTTTAACGGATGGTGTGCCCACTCTAATGGGTCCGACTGGTAAAAAGGAACGTACGGAAAATGCCCCAACCGCTAAATGTGGAATACACTATCTATCTAATCTAAACTATCTGACTTGTTACTGTAATAAAAACGGTTTCATGCAAAAACGCGATACTCCGCGGTTAAATATCGATACGATATCAGCATATGAAAATATGGTGATATTTGAGTGGATTGATATTGGTCCCAGCCCGAACGGACACGCTGAGCTTCACTCCGGTAGTGGACACGGTCCTGGAGGTGCTGGTGGCTGCTGCTCGCTGACTTTCAGAAATGACCTAGACATCATCGGGGTCAGGCGGAGGCGTTACCGTGGTTACCACACACTCATACCGAGGTAAAACGCACAGCTTTCACACACATACACACTATTTTCTACATGAGCTGATGCTGTATATTCTTGATATGTTTGATACTGTGGTGTAAATGTGGTGCAAAGAAGCGGGGAGGGAGGGGCACTTCTTTTTACCTCCTCCTGTTGCAGAGGGGGGGGGGGGGGGGTCCCCATTACCTTTTCTGTCGTCCGTTTTCAGAAGACGGCGTTATTTCGTTGGAACTAATCACAAGCACATTCCTGACTCCCTGTGTGTGTGTGTGTGTTCCTGTACATGCTACATTGTGAGGACCATTTTGTACTTCTAACCAACAAAATAAAATATGAGGACATTTTGAAAAGTGAGGACATTTTGAAAAGTGAGGACATTTTGGCCGGTCCTCAAAATGTCTAAGAAAAACCCCACTTTGAGTCTTGGTTTTAGAGTTCAGGTCACAGTTAGGTCCAGGTTAGGGATGCACCATATTGGAATTTTGGCCTATATCTGATATGCTGATATTTTAAAATTTGTGGCCGATATTGATGCTGAAAAATTAATGATGTAATATCCTTGTGCAAAATAAGAAAAACACCCCAACTTGTGTTTATGTAGAACAAGTCAGACTTAACAACAGTTGTTCAAACAAAACTAACAGGATATGTGCGTGATATCCTAGAACTAGGGATGCACAATATTGGAATTTTGGCCGATAATCACTGATATGCTGATATTTTAAAACTCTTGTGGCCCATAACCGATATTGATACCGATATTAAAGCTGGAAAAAATAAGCAGTCATTGGAAATAGCAGTTTTGTTATCCATTTCCCACACTTTTTAAAATAGGACTGGGAAAAAATATGGATATGCTGCACAGTTATGTCTGAATGAGCAAACCCAATCTGTAGGCTTAGATAAGTTTATTTATGCAGACAAAAACTCATCAGTTTAATCAAGGCCCATCATATACTCCCAATAGCCCAGGCATAGTAAGGATACCCAAAAACCCAAGAGTGCCACGTCACAGCACATGGTAAATTAACACTACAATTCTCACTCGTGAAGGCACATCAACACTACAAGTCAGGTATCAGTTATTCCAGGAATTGAAGGCTATATAACGACCAGGTAAATTTTGATGGGGGAGTTACCCAAACAAACAAACAAAAAAGATAAGAGTAGTTAGTCCGCCTCACAAATGTGCTCCCAGATCTTTCCACAAGCCATACAAGGCTGAGCAGACTAACTAAAAAAAAATCAAAACTAAATCTAAAATAAGGACAGCAGGTGGCAATGACTGTCCAGCAACTGTAAAATAAAACACAATTTACGACATAATTCCGAAACACTTTAAGAAATCACAATTAAAAACTAATCTTAAATTAATTGTGTAAGTCACCTGCCACGCCAGTATCCCCCACGTGCAGAAGCTGTTTAATTAATCAGTGCACTGCCTTAAAATCTTGTGTGGCCACACTGCAATATCATAAGAAGAACCCATTTTAAAAAGAAACATCCACTGTTACCAAATGAAAAAAACTACTTAGATTTTAAAAACAATTTGTTTACCAAGCTCACTCAACATGAGGCCTCTCCTCATCACCAGCCTTAAGAAAACACCTGGCTCCTCCCCACACTTCCTGCCTTTCTTATCAATCAGAGAGGCAGATACAAGCCAGCAGGTGACTGGTTACAGATACACAGAAATATTGCAATCTTTTCATATGCTGATATCATATCGATATCTAAAAACATGGCTTCCACCTATTTTATTCACAAAATCTTGTGAGATTCCATCGTTATGTTACAAAATCTCACAATATTTCCTGAATTCCTGCAAGATTTCGTAACAAAGCGATGAAATATCGCAAGATTTCGTGAGTAAAATAGATCGATACCACGTTTTTAAATGTTAATATGATATCAGCATATGAAAATATTGCGATATTTCAGTGTATCGATATTGTTTCCCACCCCTAGTCTTTAGGAGTTTTAAAGTCTGTAAAAAGAAGTTTTTGAAGAAAAAGAATTGTTTTTTTTTTTTTTTTTTTTTAGATTTTAGAAACAGCAGGCTGATCAGTTAAATATCGGTTCAATATTGGAGGGGTGGCCGATGTCCGATACTCAGTTTTAAGGCTGATCCCTACTTCAGGCATGGTTAGGGTACGGGGCTAGGGAATGCATTATGTCAATGAATGTCCTCACAAAGCTAGAAGTACCAGGATGTGTGTGTGACGTTGGTCCTTCCCTGTTGCAGCACACGTCTGCCCCGCCCACTCACATGTATATAAAGTGCATAAATGTGTACACACGTGCAATACACGCTATCCAAGCAATCTGTTACTGCGATGATGCTGATGAAGACGATGCTGATGAAGACAATGCTGATGAAGATAATTTTGCCGTTTCAGCCTGGTTTTCCTCCTCGTCCTGATTCTGTCAAATGTTGGAGCTTGAAAAGGGAAGATGATTGCTGTGGTTCTTCACGGTGTCATTTCAGGGTTTGTGGACATTTTAATGAAGCCCTTTTCTTTCTCTTTCTCACCGTAACGTTGTGATGTTGATCTGATGATCTGTTGATCTGTTCTCTTTCTGTTCGTTTTTTTAAGTGGGCTTGTTGTTAAACTTGTCTGGAAACTTAATAAAGCAGTTTCAGACCCTTGCAGCTGCAGCACCGGTGCTGGTTTGTAAGAGTTTGGACATAACATCTCGTCATCAGTTTACGTTGCAGAGGTGATCCTGTTTGTAAAACCCCGGCTTTTTAAACTTGTACTTTCACATTTAAATACAAACTATAGGCTTTATGCATAGCTCCAGTACTTCCTGAACTTAATACTGCACCTTTGTTTCCTGTCTTACATGACTGGACAATTTCATTAATCCAGGTGTGTCTGACCTCAGCAAATGATCAGACTCACCTGGGTTAGTCATCCCACTGCTGCAGTTTCAGATATTAACTTCAGTTGAAAATTGTTGTAAACTGATTGGCTCATTAAATGGTCTGATTGACGTTACAGAAAACACCTGATTGCAGTGATTGTCTCAAAGTGTGCTCAACAACATTTTAGTTCAGGAACTCCATTACTTGTTTATTGTATGGTTGTTTTAAATATTTATTTTACACCCCAATTCAAAATCAATGTCATGATTTTCATGAAGTTTGGTTATATTGACTACGGTGTTGGCTTATTAACCCAAAAGTTGAGTTATATTGACTACAATGTTGGGTTATTAACCCAGAAGTTGTGTTATTTTGACTACAGTGTTGGGTTATTAACCCGGAATTTGGGTTATATTAACTACAATGTAGGGTTATTAACCCAGAAGTTGGGTTATATTAACTACAATGTAGGGTTTTTAACCCAGAAGTTGGGTTATATTAACTACAATGTAGGGTTTTTAACCCAGAAGTTGGGTTATATTGACTACAATGTTGGGTTATTAACCCAGACGTTGGGTTATATTGATGAAAATGTTGGGTTATTAACCCACAAATTGGGTAATATTGATTAAAATGTTGGGCTATTAACCCAGAAGTTGGGTTATACTGACTACAATGTTGGGTTATTAACCCAGAGGTTGGGTTATGTTGACAACAATGTAGGCTTATTGACCCAGAAGTTGGGTTATATTGACAACAATGTTGGGTTATAAACCCAGAAGTTGGGTTATATTGATTAAAATGTAGGGTTATTAACCTGGAATTTGGGTTATATAGACAACAATGTTGGGTTATTAACCCAGACATTGGGTCATGTTGACTACAATGTTGGGTTATTAACCTAGAAGTTGGGTTTTATTGACTACAAAGTTGGGTTATATTGACTACAGTGTTGGCTTATTAACCCAGAAGTTGGGTTATATTGATTACAATGTTGGGTTATTAACCCAGAAGTTGGGTTATATTGACTACAAAGTTGGGTTATATTGACTACAGTGTTGGCTTATTAACCCAGAAGTTGGGTTATATAGGTTACAGGCTTGGGCTATTAACCCAGAAGTTGGGTTATATAGGTTACAGGCTTGGGCTATTAACCCAGAAGTTGGGTTATCTTGACTACAGTGTTGGGTTATTAACCCAGAAGTTGGGTTATCTTGACTACAGTGTTGGGTTATTAACCCGGAAGTTGGGTTATCTTGACTACAGTGTTGGGTTATTAACCCAGAAGTTGGGTTATCTTGACTACAGTGTTGGGTTATTAACCCAGAAGTTGGGTTATCTTGACTACAGTGTTAGGTTATTAACCCGGAAGTTGGGTTATCTTGACTACAGTGTTGGGTTATTAACCCAGAAGTTGGGTTATCTTGACTACAGTGTTGGGTTATTAACCCGGAAGTTGGGTTATCTTGACTACAGTGTTGGGTTATTGACCCAGAAGTTGGGGCATCAACACACATATCTGGGTTAACAAATAACCCAGAAATGAGTTGGTCTATTTCTAACCCAACAGTTTGACCCAGGACATTTTAGTGTGATATAGAGAGATTATTGAGGACCCCTGATCAGTTATCACCAGCAAGATGAAATGATGAAACTGGCATCCCAGAATTAAGAACGGGGACTTCTTTATCCATGCTGGAGCCAGCTAGCAGCCGTAGCGTTGACACCAGCCATATCATCTGTCACCTGTGAGGGAGATTTCTCTACAGTCAAGGTCAGACATTTGGTTAACAGTAAACTGTTGGTTTGGTTTCTCTCAGTTTTCTACACCCCACTCACTTTTGTTTTTGTGTAGGTTAAGACAGACCTTCGAAACAGGCTGCAGGGACATCTGACAGCATGCATGCACCTCAGCATCAACAGCCCCCCTAGAGGACTTTCCCTACAACAGAGCCTTAGAGCTCTTTTTTTAAAAAAAATAGTAAAATGAAGTTCTCTCAGCCAGGCTGCAGACTGTGGCATTAGATTGGTAAATAAAAGTATTTAGAAAAACATTCAGTTTGAAGCAGCGATAAGTTTAAAATTTGTCATCATCGTCACCCCTCCTCTGGGCAGAGGTTTAAAAAAAAATCCTGGAGGAAACCCTGTATTCTGGTCAGATGAGACCAGAACTGAACTCTTTGGATGTCATAAGACACAAACACTCCCCTGCTTTAAGAAGAAGTTGATGAAGCTGTTAGAACGGACCTGTCAATCACCCGGCCTGAAAGAACTGAATGTCCGAGTTGACTGAAGAGACCGGAACCTTGAAGATCTGAAGGCAGTTTGTGGAAGAATGGACCAGAATCACACCTGAGCAACATATCCCACTGGTTTCTCTATACAGGAGGCGTCTGGAGGCTGGAACCACCAACAAAGGTTTTTACACTAAGTAGTAAATAAATGTCAGTAAGTGTATTTAATATTTATTCCCTGTGTCACTATATTACACATAACTTCATTCTTGGACATAAATGTTAGGATTTCTTTGTATGTGTGCATTATTTGGGTTGTTGCTGACATCTGGTGTAAATTTCATGTCAATAGCTCTATTAGGAATATATTTCTGAGGAAAATGTTGACGTGTTCAATATTTAAGTTGCTTCTTGCAATTTGATATAAATGGAAGTTGTCGCCAAAGAAAACACTGGATCTTGAATCAAATCTAATCAAAATGGTTTTGTGGCAGATTCTGTGATAGGGGCATCATCTTCTACTTGGTCAATGAACCGTCTGGATTCTTACCCTGAATGAAGAAAAATCACCTGACAATTCATCATCAGTTACATTTATTAAACATACAAAAGTTTTCTTGCTATAACTCCAACATCACTTTCTTTTTTCATTTTTATTTCTGAACACAAAGAAATAAATTGAAGTACTTTTTTCTCTAACTCTTTGACTTAATGTTAAAAACTAGGGATGCACGATATAATTGGCCTGAAAACCAAATATTGGACATCGGCCCACCCCGATCAGCCCACTGTTTTTAAAGTCTACACACACACACAAAAAAAATCTTCTTCAAAAACTTATTTTTTACAGACTTTAAAACTTCTAAAGACTAGGGGTGGGAAAACATATCAGTTCACTGAAAAATCGCTATATTTTCATATGCTGATATCGTGATATTTAAAAACGCGGTATCGATCTATTTTTACCAACGAAATCTCGTGAGATTTTTTGAGTAAAATAGATCAATACCGCATTTTTAAATACTGATTTAAAAATGCAGCATGTGAAAATTTTGCGATATTTCAGTGTATCGATATTTTTTCCCACCCTTATTTCATCGTTCTGTTACAAAATCTCGCAAGAATTCACAAAAATTCCATGATGTCATATGCTGACATCATAATGACATTTAAAAACGCAGTATCGATCTATTTCATTATGCTATTACGAAATCTCGAGAGAATCCCTGAAATATTCAGAGATTTTGTAACAGAATGATGAAATCACCCAAGATTTTGCAAGTAGATCAATCCCACGGTTTTAAATATCGATTGGGTATTGGCATATGAAAATATCGCAACATTTCAGTGTATCAATATTTCCCCCCACCCCTATTTTTCAAAGTGTCGGAAATGGATAATAAACCTGCTATTTGCAATGACTGCTTATGTTATTCAGCTTTAATATCGGTATCAATATCAGTTATTGACCATCTGAGTTTTAAAATATCAGCATATAGGATATTGGCCAAAATTCCAATATTGTGCATCCCTATTAAAAACAATCAAACAAGATTCAGATGATATCTACGCAGACTTTTCTGGAAGGTTTATAAAAGGCACAGTATTCCAAACGGCCGTCATCCCGGGGCCGTTGGGACGGTCTCTCAGATAAAGGCCACTGGTTTCTGGTAAACGTGAAGCTTCAGCTCTCTGGCTCATAGATCTTCAGCAGGTGCTGGAGGTCAGATGGATAACCGGTGACGGGGCAGCAGCGGCTGGCCTTCACATATGTGTAGATGCAGCGGTAACAGAAGACGAAGCCGGAGGTGGACAATGCCGTGGCGTTGCTACGCAGCCTCCGGCACAGCGGGCAGTTCCTAGAGTCGGCATCCCGGCTGCGATCTGGCTGCAGGTGGAGGGGAGGGGGAGGCGCGGGCAGGGAGGTGAGGCTTTTCACCGCGCTTTGGTTGTCTGACGAGTACCACCACTCCAGGAACTGCAGGAAGAACACGCCCAGAGAGAGGGA
Organism: Atherinomorus stipes; assembly: GCA_023101725.1. Classification (NCBI taxonomy): domain Eukaryota; kingdom Metazoa; phylum Chordata; class Actinopteri; order Atheriniformes; family Atherinidae; genus Atherinomorus; species Atherinomorus stipes. The sequence continues at coordinate 28,958 of JALJCO010002444.1, forward strand.
GGTGGACAAGGAAATGGCCATGCCCCTCACCGCCTGGGTCGTGAGCCACCACGCTCTCTGCAGCAGGCTGCAAACAGAAACAACAACAGTTACAGCCTGCATCAGTCACAAACATCCCAAACACCTCCACTGGATCAGCCTCTACAACACCTGTGGTCGCAGATCAGTCACGGCTGCCGCGAAGATACAGGCAGCCCAGGGCAACAAGATACAACTATCCCAGGAACAGGCAGCCCAGGGCAACATGGGCCCTGGGGTAACAAGATACAACTATCCCATGTGAGACACGGGCCCAGGGGAAACGAGATACAATTAGCCCATGTGAGACACGGGCCCAGGGGCAACAAGATATAACTATCCCAGGGGAGACACGGGCCCAGGGGCAACAAGATATAACTATCCCAGGGGAGACACGGGCCCAGGGGCAACAAGATATAACTATCCCAGGGGAAACACGGGCCCATGTTAACCCTGGGCTAGTTGTATCTCGTTTCCCCTGGGCCCGTGTCTCACATGGGCTAGTTGTATCTCGTTTCCCCTGGGCCCGTGTCTCACATGGGATAGTTGTATCTTGTTACCCCTGGGCCCGTGTTTCCCCTGGGCCCATGTTAACCCTGGGCCCAGGGGTAACAAGATATAACTTTTCCAGGAACAGGTAGCCTAGAGGAAACACAGGCCCAGCGGAAAAAGTTTACCTCCCGCCTGCTGGCTTGCTGCTGCTTTTCCGCTCCATGTCCCTGATGTCCTGGGCGTTCAGTCGGGCGAGTCTGGCGTTGGCGAGCCACAGCAGCGGGCTGTGGGTCCTGCTGACACCAAAGACAAAAAGCAGCTGCTGGCAGAAGATCCAGGCCTGCCAGGCCGAGCTGACATAGGGATATGCCGCCACCGCCGCCCGGTACAGCCTCTGGCTCCTGGTCTGAGCCAGCCTGATGGAGAAGTCTTCCTCGTCCCTCTGCCGTGCCAGAGTCGCCTCGAGTTTGCCCCGAAGGTATGGCACCAGACACAGGAGGACAAGGGAGCGCCAGCGGGACGTCCCGTATGGCCCAAGCCCACCGGAAACTCTCTTCAGGCCATAGAAGTTCTCAGAGAAGGAGGCGCTGCAGCTGGACAGAAAGTGGTTCTGGAGGAGGAGGTCCAGCAGCAGGTATAACTCATCAAAGCTTCTCCACAGGAGGCCAAAGCGGGAGGGGTTGGATTCAGCCAGAACCTGAGAAAGAGAGAAGGGGGAGGGGTGTCTTAGCTCAACCACCATCATGCAGGGTTCCATAGCTTCCAGCACTGGTGCACCTAACTTTTTCATGTAGGTGCACCAACATGTTTCCAGCATCATGTCAGCAGCTCATTTTAATCCAGTTTCAGGATTTTCTTTTGATCATTTTACATAGACATAAGGCATGCAACGATATAAAGCTTTCATGTCACTGTTATTGTGACCAAAAGTATCATGGTTATTGATATTATTGCTGTATTGGTGAAATCTGCTCAAAATGTTCAAAACGTTCTTACACACCAAACGCGATTTGGGCGTCAAGGGCGTCAGGTTTACGACGTCAAAGTCAATGGCCGACAATGGAATCACTGATTTAGAAAACAGCATTAAAGACAAACAGTTAAGACAAAACATGTCAAAAAACTTTAAAGGCCAACTTTAATTTTAAACATATGTAGAGGCCTTTGTAGTGTATCAGGTCCACACTGAACATTGCTAATGCAAAAATGTACAAATACTAGTCCGACGGGGCTTTCCTGCCACTCGTCTGAAACAGCGCCCCCAGCAACAGACCGGAAGTGATGTAGGGGTAGACAAACGCTCCGACTCTACAGATAAAAGCATGGATCACAGCAGGATGAGGAGACTCTGAATAACACATTCATCACAGCTTTAATGCTGAAGGCCACAGATATATGTAGACATGAAAATGTGGAAAATAACATGGAAAATTTATTTTGTAAGTCACCTTTGGATTAGTTTTCATTTTTAGATCATGTACAAGATGCTTGGTGTCACATTTAGGCTGTATACGTGATGTATACGTGCTGTATACGTGATGTCGTCCAAACGTGATTTGGACGACAAAATTGCGCCTGACGCCCAAAGTTGGACGCTTGGTCACTAAAAAGTCAGACACTTGATTTCCAGCGTCTTGACGCCCCTGGTGCGAGTCGAGGGATGTCCAGCCAAGCCGCGCTCGACACGCCTCGGGAGGAGCCCCTCCTTTTTCTTTTTCCTGTCACCGGTTTGTCTGCACCATAGCAGATGCATGAGAGAGCATGCTCTAGAATCTCTAGGACATCGGCTTTATGTGATAAATAAGCAGGGGAATGTTGTCTTCGGGCATCTCTGCTCTGACCTATTAACCATGACATTTATGTCCCCCTGCATCTCTAGGACCTGACATCTATGTCCCCCTGCATCACTAGGACCTGACATTTATGTCCCCCTGCATCTGTAGGATTTGACATCCATGTCCCCTTGCATTTCTAGGACCATGACATCTGTGTCCCCTTGCATCTCTAGGACCATGACAACAACGTCGACCTGCATCTCTGGGACCATGGCATCTATGTCCCCCTGCATCTCTAGGACTACAACATCTATGTCCCCCTGCATCTGTAGGACTTGACATCCATGTCCCCTTGCATCTCTAGGAACATGACATATTTGTCCCCCTGCATCTCTAGGGCCATGATATCTATGTCCCCCTGCATCTCTGGGACCATGGCATCTATGTCCCCCTGCATCTCTAGGACTATGACATCTATGTCCCCCTGCATCTCTAGAACCTGTCATTTATGTCCCCCTGCATGTCTAGGACCATGACATGTATGTCCCCCCTGCATCTTCAAGACCATGATATCTATGTCCCCCTGAATTTCTAGGACCATGACATCTATATCCCACTGCATCTCTAGAACCTGTCATTTATGTTCCCCTGCATGTCTAGGACCATGACATTTATTTCCCCTGCATCTTTAGGACCATGATATCTATGTCCCCCTGCCTTTCTAGGACCAGACATCTATGTCCCCTTGCATCTCTAGGACCATGACATTTATGTCCCCCTGCAACTCTTGGACCATGACATCTATGTCCCCCTTCATATTTAGGACCATGACATCTATGTCCCCCTTCATATTTAGGACCATGACATCTATGTCCCCTGCATCACTAGCACCTGACATCTATGTCCCCCTGCATCTCTAGGACCATGACATCTACTGTATGTTCCCCTGCATCTTAAGGACCAAGATATCTATGTCCCCCTGCATCTCTAGGACCATGACATCCACGGCCCCCTGCATCACTAGGACCTGACATCTATGTCCCCCTGCATCTGTAGGACCATGACGTCTATGTCCCCCAGCATCTGTAGGACCTGACATCTATGTCCCCTTGCATTTCTAGGACCATGACATCTATGTCCCCTTGCATCTCTTGGAGCATGACATCTATGTCCCCCTGCATCTCTAGGACCTGACATCTATGTCCCCCTGCATCTCTGGGACCATGGGATGTATGTCCCCCTGCATCTGTTGGACTTGACATCCACGTCCCTTTGCATTTCTAGGACCATGACATCTATGTTCCCCTGCATCTCTAGGACCATGAATTCTATGTCCCCTTGCATCTCTAGGACCATGTAATTTATGTCCCCCTGCATCTCTAGGACCATGACATCTGTGTCCCCCTTCATATTTAGGACCATGACATCTTTGTCCCCCTTCATATTTAGGACCATGACATCTATGTCCCCCTGCATCTCTAGGACATGACAGAGATTATGAAGAAGCTTGTCTTCCTCAGTAGACAGATGTCACCTCATACATGAGGTTCCACAAGCACAGACATAATTGTTACTGTTATAAAAGTAAATGCAGCTATATCAGATATAATGTGACAACACGCTGTTGTTTTGTCTTGACTCGATCATGCGTCTTAGTTTTTATCATAAATATAACGTGAATGGAAAATGCGGGAGAACCTGGATCGAATCCCATTCGCATCTTCCTTTTTACCAGAATAACTTCTAATCAATGATCTTCTATCATTATTGTTGTTATTAAGTCAATACTAAAAGTCAAAATGAAACCACGTAGCTACAGAATGCTGAATGCTGATCATTTTAGATAAATCCTTTATTTGTAAGTCATGTGCACGGCTGAGACTGAGGCTGGGCGAAAAATGATGATATGGAAAAAATCATCATGATTACTTTGAATAACTGTGATTTCAATACTGACCAATTAGTTTTATAGTTACATGATGTATTTATTTAGCATTTCTCTGTCAAAAACACTGATATTTTAAGCAAAATGTTCAAATTGAACACTAATATTTGCTACAAATGTGTACCGCTGTTGCAATACTACAGCTGTTTTACAATGTATAAATGAATAAAATAAATATACTCTGAATCTTAAATAAGGCATAAACATAAATGTATCCAAAATAAACTGTGTCCAGCTGTTCTGCAAATTTTCTATATTTGAAGAATAAAATACATATACTCATTAAAAAAAACTTGTTTGTTCATGACACCAAACAACTTGTATGAAGCTATTTAAATGAATCTTAACTTCAGAATAAGCTTGTGTTAATGAAAAATGGCAAATAAACCGTTTCAACTTGATTATAGGAGTTTAAAGATTGTTCCATCCAAGAACTGAAATCACGATCAAACTTTGATTAACTGCACCGCCCTACACGAGACCTGGGCTGCTGTGGACCCGTGATGTCACTAAAGAGGCTGAGGAATCATTGTCACAGCGTATGCCCCCCCCCCCGAACGGGCGTTCTGCTGTGTTTGTTGGTCACTTGCAAAAACGGGCACGTTACGGTTTTTCAAGATCCCTGGTTTGAAAAAAAAAAAATCAAGGCTTGTAAATTGCTGAGGTGACAGGAGGCGCCGAATGTCTGACGGCTGCAGTCTGAAGGGAAGAGATCAGCTTCAGCACCATGAAGCATGCTGTGCTCTCCAGAGATCCGTTTGTGACGGATAACTGTGGTGTTCTTCAAAAACTCCTCCCCAGTGACACTGGCCCTCATTTATCAAACGATCGTACGACGAAAATCTGTGCGTACGACCATTTCCACGCAAGACTCGGCATTTATTCATTTGAACGTGATCGTAGGATACGATCAAAACTCACGACAGCTCTGAGTTCGTGTACGCAAGTTTGAGTCAGTGAGGGTTTGCAGCAGCGCAGCAGAACATGAAAATATGTATTTACCAAACCGCAAACTGCCATTTAAACATAAGTATTCACATATCAGCACGAAGAATGAACCCATTTGCAAAGAAAAAGAAAAGGAAAAAGGGAATGTAGACTGTATTCCCAAAATTACAAAAATAGCTGTGACTGAATTTAATTCCTCCATTTATCTCAACAAATTATTAAAATCATTAACATATAGTTCTAGGAGACAAGTGCTTTTCACTCTTCGTGCATCTCCTCATCCCGCTGGTAAACCTGCCACATAGGAGCGGAGGAAGGCATCAGTACGCACACACGCGCACTCGTTGATTTAATGTGACATTATAAAGTGGTGTGGGTGTGAAGACATGGGAGATAGTACATGAAATAAACAATCAGACAAACAGGTAAAACATCCAGAAAGCCCGATGCAGCAGCAGCAGGTTTGAACCAGGAGCAAAATAAAACCCGTCATTCCACTCCTGCAGTTACACACTGAGCTACACAGTACAGTGGAAATAAGTCATTCACATCCTCAATCTTGTCGTTCTGATCTTGATTTTACGTCAACATCACAAGTTAACATGCACACTGGTGTATCTGGTTACGTGCAGTCGCAGTTATTTTCCTGACTAAGCCGTCTACGCTGCCACACTGGTGGAGGATTTCCAGCAAAGTCAGTGTGTAAGGATGTAAAACGCAGTAACTCACTGTACTACTGACGACTTAAGTTATTTGATTGTCAGCTTTATTCTAATAATCACTTATGTCCCTTTTCCTGCTCGCCTCGCCTCACCTCACCTCACCTCGCCTCGCCTCACCTCACCTCGCCTCACCTCACCTCACCTCGCATTACCTCGCCTCACCTCGCCTCACCTCACCTCGCCTCGCCTCACCTCACCTCACCTCGCCTCACCTCACCTCACCTCGCCTCGCCTCGCCCCTCGCCTCGCCTGCCTCGCCTGCCTCACCCCACCTCACCTCACCCCGCCTCGCCCGCCCTCGCCCCTGCCCCGCCTCGCCCCGCCTCGCCTCACCCTGCCTTCACCCTCACCCGCCTCACCTCACCTCGCCCCCTCACCTCACCCTCGCCTCACCCGCCCGCCCCGTCCCCCTCCGCCTCGCCCCGCCGCCTGCCCCACCACTCACCCTCGCCTCGCCCCCTCCCCGCCCCCGCCCTCACCCCACCTCACCTCACCTCACCCTCACCTCCCGCCTGCCTCGCCTGCCTCACCTCCCCTCACCTCACCCTCGCCCTCGCCCTGGCAGCCAACCCTCTCCCCCTCTCCCTCGCTCCCGCCCTCTCGCTCCCGCTCTCTCCCCCTCTCTCTCTCTCCCGCCCTCTCACTCTCTCTCTCTCGCGCCCTCTCGCGCTCTCGCCTCCCCTCACCCTCGACCTTCACCCCCGCCTCGCCTGCCTCGCCTCGCCTGCCTCACCTCACCTCACCTCCCCCCTCACCCTTCGCCCCGCCTCCCTCACCGCACTACCTCACCTACCTCACCTCACCTCCCGCCGCCTGCCCCCTCGCCTGCGCCTACCTCACCTCACCTCACCCTCGCCTGCCCTCGCCCCTCGCCTGCCTCACCTCACCCCCCTCCCCTCACCCTCGCCTGCCTCACCCTCGCCCCGCCCCCGCCTCGCCGCCCCGCCCCCGCCCCCCGCCTCCCCCCACCTCACCCCCCACCCCTCCTCCTCACCTGCCTCGCCCGCCTCCGCCCTCGCCCTCACCTCGCCCGCCTCGCCTCCCCCGCCTCGCCTCACCTCACCTCACCCCGCCTCGCCTGCCTCGCCCGCCCCCCCCCCACTCACCTCACCTCACCTCCCCTCGCCTGCCTCGCCTGCCCCCGCCTCGCCTCGACCTCGCCTCCACTCACCTCACCTCACGCCTCGCCTCGCCTCACCTCCGCCTCACCTCCCCCCCGCCTCGCCTGCCTCGCCGCCTGCCTCGCCTCACCCCTCACCGTCCTCGCCCCGCCTCGCCTCTGCCTCACCCTCGCCTCGCCGCCTGCCTCGCCACCTCACCCCTCACCTCGCCGCCTGCCTCACCCCCCCTCACCTCACCCTCACCCGCCTGCCTCGCTCGCCTGCCTCACCCTCACCTCACCTCACCTCGCCCCGGCCTCGCCGCCTTGGCCTCACCACCTCCCCCTCACCTCACCTCGCCTCACCTCACCTCGCCTCGCCTCGCCTCGCCCCACGCCTCGCCCCGCCCGCCCGCCCCCGCCGCCTGCCTCACCTCACCTCACCCTCGCCTCCCTCACCTGCCTCGCCTCGCTCGCTCGCCTCGCCCCCCCTCACCCCTCGCCCTCGCCTCGCCTGCCTCACCTCGCCCACCTCGCCCACCTCGCCCGCCTCGCCTGCCCCCCCTCACCTCACCTCACCTCGCCGCCTGCCCGCCCGCATCAGCTCCGCCTCACCCGCTCCGCCTCACCCTCGCCTCGCCGCATTACCTCGCCCTCACCTCGCCCCTCACCTCACCTCGCCTGCCTCACCCTCACCTCACCTCGCCTCACCTCACCCTCGCCGCCCGCCTCGCCTGCCTCGCCTGCCCGCCCGCCCCACCTCCCCCCCGCACCCCTCACCCCGCCCGCCTCGCCTGCCTCGCCCCGCCTGCCTCTCCCTCACCCGCCTCACCTCACCTCCACCTCACCTCGCCCCCGCCGCCCGCCTCGCCGCCGCGCCTCGCCTGCCCCACCTCACCCCTCACCCCCCTCGCCTCGCCTTGCCTCGCCTGCCCCCCCCACCTCACCTCACCCCGCCCGCCTGCCTCGCCTGCCTCGCCCCCGCCCCTCTCACCTCGCCTCGCCCCTGCCTCGCCTCACCTCGCCTCACCTCACCTCGCCTCGCCTCGCCTCGCCTGCCTCGCCTCGCCTGCCTCGCCTCACCTCGCCTCACCTCACCTCGCCTCGCCTGCCTCGCCTCGCCTGCCTCGCCTGCCTCGCCTCGCCTCGCCTGCCTCACCTCACCTCACCTCACCTCGCCTCGCCTCGCCTGCCTCACCTCACCTCACCTCACCTCGCCTCCCGCCCTCGCCTCGCCTGCCTCGCCTCGCCCCTCACCTCACCTCCCCCGCCCTGCCCGCCCCCCTGCCTCACTCTCACCTCACCCTCACCCCGCCTCTCACTCACCTCGCCCGCCCCTGCCCCGCCGCCCCGCGTCTCGCACCCCGGGTCTCGCCCGCCGCCCCGCCCTCACCTCACCTCACCTTCCTCGCCGCGCCTGCCTCGCCTGCCTCGACCACGTCCCCGCCTGCCGCGCCTGCCCCCACCTTACTACCTCGCCTCGCCCGTCTGCCCCCCCCACCCCCCTCACCCGCCCCTCGCCCTGCCTCGCCGCCCGCCCCCACCCCCCCCCTCACCCTCACCCCGCCCGCCTCCCCGCCCGTGCCCCCCGCCCCGCCCCTCACCCCGCTCCCTCGCCTCCCCGCCTCACCTCACCTCACCACCTCGCCCGCTCCCCGCCCGCCCACCTCGACCCCTCGCCCGCCGCCGCCCGCCTCACCTCCGCCCCGACCCACCCGCCCCCGCCCCGCCCCCGCCCCGCCACAGCACGCCGCCCGCCCCGACCTCACGCCACGCCCGCCGCCACGCCCCCCCGCCCGCCCCCCGCCCCCCCCGCCCCCCCCCCCCCGCCCCCCCTCACGCCCCCACGCCCCGCCGCCCCCCCCCGCCCGCCCCGCCGCCCCGCCACACGCCTCACGCCGCCCTCACGCCCCGCCGCCCGCCCCGCCCGCCCCGCCCCCCTCCGCCCCCCCGCCCCCGCCCGGCGCCGCCCCCCCCCCCGCCCGCCTTCCCCCCCGCCCGCCCACCCCCCCGCCTCGCCCCCTCACCTCGCCCCACCCGCCCGCCCACCCTCGCCCCCGCCCTCACCCCGCCTCCCCCGCCCCCGCCGCTTCCCAAAGCCTCCGCCCGCCTCACCTCCGCCGCCCCTCCCGCCGCCTCCGCCGCCGTCGCCGCCCGCCTCCCCGCCCCGTCCCCCCCGGCCGCCCCCCCCTCCCCGCCCCCGCCCCCCCCCCCGTCTGCTCCTCCCTCGCCCTCACCCCGCCCCCCCGCCGCCCTCGCTCCTCACCTCGCTATTTCGCCCGCCGCCCGCCACGCCCGCCGCCCCCCGCCCCCGCCCCCCTCCTCACCTCCTCGCCTCACCTCACCTCCTCGCCTCGCCTCGCCTCACCTCACCTCCTCGCCTCACCTCACGCCTCGCCTCGCCTCGCCTCGCCTCACCTCACGCCTCGCCTCACCTCACCTCGCCGCAGTTATCGGGCTTTTCCACTGGGGGTTTTCCGAGCTGAGGTGATACAGTTTCTGTACCTGAGCGTGCTGAAGCGAGCTATGTCTGACGTCATCTCACTGCATGGCACTTACTGGCCAAGGGGTTAGCCAATCAGATGTCAGGATCAGAGAGTGACATCATTAAATGAGCGACAGTTCACACTCCCTACCAGTAAGCGGCGGTAATGCAACTCATGAATTGTTGGTCAGCTGCTGGTAAAAACAGCAACAGAGGAAGACGGTGAGGAGAAGGAATCTGGGAGAGACGAATGATGTCATTATTTGGGCTGCTTCCAGAAGCAGTCATGTGGTGTAGGTGGTAGCAAATTTGCCTTTCAACTCAAAGGTTTGGGGTTCAATTCCCTTCTCTGCGGAACCTGTTTTTTTTCTCCACGATCTTGTTGAGATAGATGGATGGATGGATTCAGATTCTGCTTATCATGGTTGCTGCCTCTGGCCAGGACTCCTTAGATTAGTTTTTAATCTCAATGGGACTTTTCCTGGTTAAATAAAGATTAAATAAATAAATAAAGATTCAGATTCGGAAGACTTTATTGCATGCGTGCCGATAGATAGATAGATAGATAGATAGATAGATAGATAGATAGATAGATAGATAGATAGATAGATAGATAGATAGATATGAGCTTGTGAAGGAGTGATTTCAGATGAATTCATCTACAACTGGTGTCACTGATGATGTCATGTTCCATGTTACTTTCTCCTCATCCTTCTTCTTGTCTTTTCCCTCTGTTGTTGTTTTTACTAGCAGCTACTAACAATTAATGAGGTGCGTTACCGCCACCCACTGGCAGGAGTGTGAACTGTTGCTGCTGTCGTTAGCGTGGCAGCGGCTTCATTCTTACACTTGTGGTCGGAGTAATGGATTGTAATTGAAAAGCTACCGAGCCAAGTTGAATTGAGTTGAGTTTATGTGAGTTGAGCTGACCTGTGCTGGTGGAAAAGGCCCTTTAGTTTCGTTTCATCTGATCCTGTTTCATTCAGTTATCAGATGTTACCGTTTCGAAGCAGAAGATGTGGAAATTCTGAATGTTGATGAATATGTAGCTATGAAAATATGGATAAGCTGCTTTTCTTCAAACCATTTTAAATTGAAATCATGAAGTCATGATGCTGCATGTATGATCATCAGGTACCGGCTCCACCATGGTGGATCATTATTGCACAGTACGCACACTGAATACCCTCTCAGGATGGACCCCAGACCAGGACGGACCCTCAGACCAGGACGGACCCTCAGACCAGGACAGAACCCCAGACCAGGACCAGGACGGACCCTCAGACCAGGACCAGGAGAGAACCCCAGACCAGGACGGACCCTCAGACCAGGACCAGGACAGAACCCCAGACCAGGACGGACCCTCAGACCTCAGACTTTACCTGCAGTCCAAATCTGTAGTGATGATATTATGTCTGGGCTAAACATCTGCCATCTATCTATCTATCTATCTATCTATCTATCTATCTATCTATCTATCTATCTCTGTCTATCTGTCTATCTGTCTATCCATCTATCTAACTATCCATCTATCTGTCTATCTATCGATCTATCCATCTATCCATCTATCTATCTATCTATCTATCTATCTATCTATCGTTATTAGGATTTCTACAACTGGAAAACACAGTAAACAGGTAACTGTACCACTTTTCATATTTTTGTAAAAAATATTATTTATATTTATCGATCATGTATTCATGTGTATATTAAAGTGTTATCAAGCTGGAAGACAAATCTAAACCAATATCAGTTGTTTTTTTTTTATTTGATTTTAATTTTGATCTCATTCTGAGTTTTATTTGAGGTGAAAAACTTCATCATCATCATCAGGGCTGATTCTTTCTACACACATCTGGATGTGTGGATGAAAAGTTTCCCGGAGACCTGACATGCCTCCGTTTCTGCTCGTTTGCGTTTTCCTGCATGGAGACAGTTTCACCCGCTGCTGCATAAAGGGGATCTCTCTCTCTCTCTCTCTCTCTCTCTCTCTCTCTCTCTCTCTCTCTCTCTCTCTCTCTCTCTCTCTCTCTCTCTCTCTCTCCCTCTCTCCCCCCCCCCCCCCCCCCCCCCCAAAAACGCAAAGAAGAGAGTTTAGCGTTTTCCGTGGGTGAGTAAGCAGAGCGGCTGGATCAGTGGTTTCTCCTCTGATCCTCCTCATCAGCAGAACTGATGGTCAGTTTCAGGTCTGCAGCAGTAACTTTCCTCCTGCTTCGGTTCTGGAGCTCATTTATGTGAATCTGACGGAGATCGCGACTGTAAATAGACATTTTTCATCTTCAGTTCGCATCGCGTTCGTCTTCACCGCAGCGCGAAGTCCGACACTTATGCGCCATCAGCTGGTGGATAAAAGAAGACGGTTTGGAACATATTTGAGCTTTTACCTCCTAAAATCATTTTTATTTGATTGTGTGAAGTCAGGCGGCGCTTTTCACCGCCGTCCATCAGCTGATATGATGAAGGAAACGATTAAAACTAGTTATACAACTTTTAATAGGAAAGCTTCGATAAGCCAGAGCTGCTGTTAGTGCAGGAGAGAAGGGGGGGGGGGGGGGCGCAGCATCTCCAGCAACTGCTGCCTGTATAGATGCCTGTCCATAAATCATGCCGAAGGGCGCGTATCATCCAACGCACCCGACATATCGGCCGATGCCGATACTGGCAAAAAACACAAATATCGGCCTAATATATCGGCCGGCAGATGTATCGGTCGATCCCTACTGTAGACCAGTTCTAACTGCTTTGCGGCCAGGATTAGGATCAGGGTCTGGTCAGGGGTCTGCAACCTGCGGCTCCAGAGCCACAATTGGCTCTTTGGACTTCCTACAATGGCTCTATTTGACTAAAAACAATGAAGAACCCACAAATGTTTTTTAAATATAACATTTGTAGGTTTTAGCCGTTTTTTTCCTAAAATAATTGTGTTGAATTACCACAACATGATACTAAAAGTACTGTAATATATTTCTCTTGTCATTAGCTAATAGGGCTTTTCCCTCATAATTTCCAACATCTACATATTAATTTGTATACCCAACCTTTTTTTTTAAGACTGTTAAGTTGAAGAAAATCTGACTGAAGAAAATATATCTATCCTCTTTTTTGTAGCCTACGTTTTTTTTCTATCCCTAAAATGAAAAAAAAAACAGCGATTCCTTTAAAATGAAGCAAATTTTCTTCAGTAGACCAAAGTATTGATCAAAAATGGCCGTGGAACATTTGCAGCTCTGCGGGTGAGGAGATGTGGGGGGTGGGGGTATACTTGATCTCCATCAAATTCCCCTGACCTGTATTTGGGATCAAGTGAGTTTACATATGGATCAAAAAGATTCGTGAGATAAAGGAGCGACTGTGCGCAGGAACAATATCATTCAGGATGTGAAAGATGTCGAGATACAGTTTAATAATGGCACGTATAACTCATGCCTCTACATCTACGGGACCTTTTTCAAACAGAAATGCTGCTTTCTGACTGCCGGGAAGCCGCTGCTGTCAGAAACAAAGCCAGATAAGTTAACGTAGTCTGGAACAAACCTGCTCCCTACCAGCAGATGTTCCTGGATAAACTGCTGGATCAGCCTTTTAGGAACAGAAAACCCAGGTTACCGTTTAATCTGGGTGAACATAGCCAGCTAAGCCACTAAACCTGCTTCTTGGAACACCCCCCAGAACAGCAACATTGAAGATGTGAATGACTTATTTCCACTGTACTGTGTAGCTCAGTGTGTAACTGCAGGAGTGGAATGACGGGTTTTATTTTGCTCCTGGTTCGAACCTCGCTGCTGCTGCATCGGGCTTTCTGGATGTTTTACCTGTTTGTCTGATTGTTTATTTCATGTACTATCTCCCATGTCTTCACACTCACACCACTTTATAATGTCACATTAAATCAACGAGTGTTTGTTTGTTTGTTTGCTGGGTCGCTCAGTTCTAATGAACAGCAGAGTGAAGCATCACTGTTCTCATGTGGATTGTTGAATCTGCGCGTTCAGAAAACAGGCTGAGTTCTGCTGAAGACAACGTCTGCAAACATCACCAGTTAACACAGAAACCAGTTACCTCGTAACACCGGGACGGTTTCTGGCAGACCCACCTTCACAGACCGGGACCGGTTTCTGGGAGACCCACCTTCACAGACCGGGACGGTTTCTGGCAGACCCACCTTCACAGACTGGTACTGGTCATTGGCGGAGCGGGGGGGCGGCTTAGGGGGCTGAAGCCTGGAATGATCGGATCTTTTTTGAGGTTTCTTTTTTCTGCTTTTTATTATTCTAGATTTGATGATTTCTCATCAACTACAATGTATGCAAAACGTAATAAAAAGGGGACGCTGCATGTCGTAACTAGGCTCCCCCCCTCTCTAAACTTGGTCTGGTCCAAACTACGCGCGCCTTGTGTTGGCACTTCACCTCACAGGAGCTCACCGGCGCGCAGCGCAGCGCAGCCTGCAGCAGGTCCCACGAGCTCGTTTATTCAGAGCATCAGACGACGTTAATCTAACGCTCATCTCAGGTAGTGGTCACGCGTCATGAATGACGGCGGTGTGTCCGTTACTTTTCCCTTGTAACTTTTATAACAGTCAGATGTCATTATGTTAGGCAGTGAGAACAGATGTGATCGTTTCAACAAGATGAGTGAACGTAATTATTGAAATCGTAATATGGTGTGTTTAGCATTGGTTTATGAAACAAGTACAGTAATGGGCTAAGCCCAATAAATGTCCTTAAATTTATAATTACTTTTTACTAACTTTTGATAAACATATAAAGTAGGCTATATATAAAAAAAAATAAATTCTGGAATGCGCTGCTAGGTAGCTGCAATTTGTAATAGCTCTCCCTTAACTTTTGTGTTTTTTTCAAATATAGTTGTCTTTTTTATCGACATTATTCGTCAGATTAGGTTTTTCTGGGAGGATTTTTATGCTGGTTTGAAGGGTGTGCAATTCAGGAGATTTTTCCTGGTATATTGGCTTTTTTCACTGCTTGTTATGATGTGTATCCATAGCAACGGAAAAATTGTTTACCACCGGGATCAACTGTTAAAACTCTCCCAAATCAAGATTTTCAGCGAAATAACACGTCAAATCCCAGTGGAGTTAAGGAGAAAGACAAGAGGATGCAGGGCAGGGGTAAGGCAGAGAGAAAAACGGTGGAGATTTAAACCGTTTCTTCCAACTGTTGTGATGGGTAATGTAAGATCGCTAGCTAACAAGATGGACCGGCTTGAAGTGCTAACAAGGTCTCAGAAAGAGTACAGAGAATGCAGTATCATGTGTTTCACCGAGACATGGCTGCATGAACACATCCCGGACTGTAATGCGTCTGTACACGGCTTCAATACGGTCCGTGCAGACCGAAATATACAGCTCAGCGGGAAGCGGAAGGGGAGGCGGAATTGCAGTGCTGGTCAGTCAGCGTTGGTGCCATCCAGGACACGTCACTGTCAAGGAGAAGATCTGCACAAGAGACATTGAACTGTTAGCTGTGAGTTTCCGTCCATATTATTTACCCAGAGAGTTTGCCTGTGTTATTCTGGTAGCGGTTTATATAATACCAGGTACCGCACCAGAGACAGCCTGTGATGTCATCAGCTCCGTTGTGGCTAAACTACAAACACAGCATCCAAACTCATTCATGGCGATCTCTGGAGACTTCAACAACGTCTTCCTCTCTGCTACGTTGCCAACTTTCCAGCAGTTTGTCAGCTGCTCCACCAGAGAAAATAAGATGTTGGACTTATTTTATGCAAATACAAAGAATGCATACAGCTCCTCTGCCCTGCCTCCTTTAGGAAGATCAGATCATAATCTGGTTCTTCTCACCTCCACCTACAAGCCCATCGTTCAGCAGCAACCAGTCATTAGGAGGACGATTAAAACCTGGTCTACTGAGGCTGAAGATGCTCTGAGAGGGTGCTTTGAGGCCACAGACTGGAATGTCCTCTGTGAACCTCATGGAGACAACATCAACACCATGACTGAGTGTGTGACAGATTACATAAACTTCTGTGTGGACAGCATCGTTCCAACAAGAACAGTGAGGTGCTTCCCCAATAACAAACCCTGGATCACCAGTGACCTGAAAAAGCTGCTGAACATCAAAAAGAAAGCTTTCAGGGATGGAGACAGGGAGTTACTGAAGACCACACAAAAACAACTGAAAACACAGACTAAGAAGTGAAGGAGGACGACAGGAAGAAGTTGGAGAGCAGCTCCAGCAGAACAACGTGAGGGATGTGTGGTCGGGAATGAAGAAGATCACTGGGTTCAAGTTAAAGGGGGACCAGACTGACGGAGGTCTGGACAGAGCTAACGAACTGAACATGTTCTTCAATAGGTTCAGTTCCCCCCTGCCGACAACCCAACATTCCACACACCCTCCATGAGCCCACAGCTTTCCTGTCCCACCTCCACTCTGTCACCCTGCACCTCAGTCATGGACCTGAACACAGCCTCCTGTCCCTCCACATCAGGACATCCTGAGACCTCTTTTGCCTCCACCTCCAGCCTGACTGTCTCCTGTGACCAGGTCAAGAAACAACTAGAAAAACTGAACCGGAACAAGGCTGCAGGTCCAGATGGTGTCAGTCCCAGAGTTCTCAAGACCTGCTCAGAACAACTATGTCCGGTTCTCCAGCACCTTTTTAACACCAGCCTGAGACAGAACAGAGTTCCTGTGCTGTGGAAAACATCCTGTCTTGTTCCAGTTCCTAAAAAACCACAACCAGCTGAACCAAATGACTACAGACCAGAACCAGAACCAGGACCAGAACCAAATGACTACAGACTAGTTGCCCTGACATCTCACATCATGAAAGTCCTGGAGAGACTCTTACTGGCTCACATCAACAAGCAAGTGAACACCTTTCAGGACCCATTACAGTTCGCATATCGTAATGGGCTTGGGGTTGAAGACGCCATCATCTTCTTGCTTCAGAGAGCCCACTCTCATCTGGACCAGTCAGGCAGCACTTTGAGGGTCATGTTCTTTGATTTTTCGAGTGCCTTTAATACTATTCAGCCTGCTTTGCTATGTCAGAAGCTCCATAACTTCCAGGTGGATCCTCCACAACCACCTGGATTTACGACTCACCTCACAAACAGACCACAGTTTGTGAGACTGAAAGGTTGTGTGTCTGAGATGGTGGTCAGCAGCACTGGAGCACCACAAGGGACTGTACTCTCACCATTCCTCTTTACACTGTACACCTCAGACTTCCAGTACAACTCTGAGTCCTGTCATCTGCAGAAATACTCTGATGACTCTGCTGTTGTGGGGTGTATCAGTGATGGACAAGAAGCCGAGTACAGGGAACTTGTCAACTAGTTTGTGAAATGGTAACAATCAGCTCATCTTAAATACCAGCAAGACTAAAGAGATGATTGTTGACTTCAGGAGGAGCAAGAATAAGCAGCATAGTCCTGTCTACATCCTGGAAGAGGAGGTGGAGGTGGTGGAGAACTACAAATACCTGGAGTTCAGCTGGACAACAGACTCGATTGGAAATGCAACACTGACTACATCTACAAGAAAGGTCAGAGCAGACTCTACTTCTTAAGGAAGCTGAGATCATTCAACGTCTGCACCAAGATGTTGCAGATCTTCTACAAGTCTGTTGTGGAAAGTGCAATTAGCTTTGCAGCATCTGCTGGGGCAGCAGCATCAGAACCAGAGACTTGAAGAAACTAAACAAGCTGATCAAGAAAGCTGGTTCTGTGCTGGGGATAACTCTGGAGCTGCTGGAGCTGATCGTGTTAAAAAGAATGCTGCACAAGCTGATGAAGATGATGGAGGACTCTTCCCATCCTCTCCACAACATGGTGAAGAATCATCAGAGTGTGTTCAGTGGGAGGCTGCGTCAAGTTCGCTGTAGGACGGAGAGATACAGGAATTCATTCCTGCCAGCAACATCACCCTAACGAACAAGACTGACTGACTTTTTTGTTTATTTAAAAAAAAAAAAAGAAAAAAGTGAGCTTTTACAATACTGAATTTCCCTTCGGGATGAATAAAGTATTTTTCATTTCATTTAATTTCATATACTATTTTTTAGTGATTTGCCAACCGTGGACATCAAGTCCTTTTTTTAAAAAAAAGTGAACAGCTCAGATGAGAGAAAAAACAACTAAAGACAATTTCACAATGATATCATGTCATCTTTGGATGATATTAATTTGCTCTGCTTGATGTATGAATGAAGGACAAAAAAGAGAGAGATGGTAGTAAGAAAGAAAGATGCCAGCATGAGCATTTTAGAACACACTTACCCTAGTTTGTGTAGGCTACTTTCTTTTGAAGTTGAGATTAAATGATGTTTTCATGTTTAAATGCTTCATATAGCAGTAACAAAAACACATTACCTGCTGATATTGTGGTTTCAGCCCACCACTATATGCAGGTATGACCTTTTACTTGTTTCAACTCCAGAACAAAGGTACAAATAACCTTATAATTGTGTGGAATATATTTGTGTGTCAATTTTTACAATAATATTTTTTGTGGCTCTTGTTGGTGTTTGTACAAAGAGTGAAAGATGACAGCAAGTATGAGAAATATACAGAGGTAGAACAAGAACCAGGTTAAAAAAAAAAAAGATGATGATGGGATTATATTTCAGGACATGTTTACTTTGGGTGAGGTAGAATTTTTAACAGTTTTTCTTTATACTTTTGTTTAGCCTAACTTATGAATATATCCCTGACTGAGTCCTGGTTTAGCCTATACCTGGTTTTGTAAATTCTGTCCTGGTTTAGTCCTGGTTAGAACTGGTTCTGTGAATTCTGCTCAGTGAGTCCTTGTTTAGTCCTGAGCCATGTACTGGTGTTCTTGGAGTAAGATGTGTGACACCAAGACTGAGTTTTACTTTACTGGTTATCCATTAATACATTACAATGAAAACCTAATGTAGTACTATGATTATTAAAGAACATGGGCAGGACATGTTAAACATTAGATAGATAAAGATGAATACTGAATCATTTTTGGTACCACACCGCTAGATTAAGTTATTACTTTTTTGGTGTACTGGATCACCCTTCTAACGATGAATCTTTTTGTGGGCTAAGCCCCTGATGATGACAATGTCTAGCTCCGCCCCTGGACTGGTACTGGGACCGGACCGGGACTCACCTTCGCGGCGTGCCTCAGCGCGGGTCGGACCGCCTCCATCAGGGACTCCTGAGCCAGGACCTCAAAGATGGAGGGCTGCAGGTCTGCAGGTGTGGAGGTCAGGTGGGCTCCAGCCTCCGCCATGCTGCTGCACGCGCTCAGGTCTGGACTCACACAGTCACGTGTCTGCTCTCTGATCTGCTCTCATCTGAGAGAAACCTGATCAGGAAGAGGACGTGACGTTTACCAGGTAAACAACACAACGCGGTCCAAATAAACATGTAAACAAAAGTAAAACATACCTTGTTGATGTTGTCCGCTACGTCAGTAGAGCTGCGTCGCTTACGTCTCTGAACACGTCAGCATCATGTTGAGAAGCGACCGCCTCGCGGTGCGCGAGACGTTATTTTAAATTAGCGCAGCAGCAGTTTGCGCCGCAGCTGACCGTCTGCAGGCGGACTGAGCGCTACTTCCGCACTCAGTCGCTTCCTGACGTCGGTCTGTGCAACGTCACCACGTACTCCTGCTCATATACGTAGACATACATAGACACCCCATTGGACGAGAAGGGTCTATCTGCGGCTCGCAAGACAGGGGCGTGTCGTAGAGTGACGTTACTCGACGACACGCCCACCAGGCCAATGAGAGCACGGTAAAATCTAGCCCTACCCCTATGCCCCTGACCATAGACATCGATAGACCCAGCATTCGCGGGTTTGAGACGTGCCGACAGAGCGGCCATCTTGGGTCAGACCAGGCTGCCGTCAGAGTGAATGCGTGCCTGTTGAGGAAAGGGTATTTCTCATGTTCAGACCTGCTTAACCCAGTGAATTTTCAGCCGATTTCTAGATAAATGGACTGACTGAAAATGCCATCCTTTTACGGGCTGCACAGGACTATTTGACCGAATTAAAGGATTGCATAGCTTTATATATGACATTTTGTTTATGTATTGACAGTGGCAAACCTGCAAAGCATCTCCACTTTTCTTCAAAAAGAGGATTATAAACCAGATCTTGCGTGATTATATACATTGTGTGTGTGTGTGTGTGTGTGTGGGGCTATATGTGTGTATGTATAAAAAATATATATATATATCTATATGTATATATATCTTATATGTATAAATAAAAAAAAAATATATATATATATATATTTTATATATATATATATATATATATATATATATATATATATATATATATATATATATATATATATATATATATATATATATATATATATATAGAAATATGTATATATATATATATATATATATATATATATATATATATATATATATATATATATATATAGATACACACATACACACACATATATATATAGGGGGGGGGGTTCAGGTTCTCGCTGAGATACAGAAATTTTTATTCCTGCCGGCAGCCATCACCTTAAAGAACAAGGCTGACTGACTTATTATTGTTATATCATTTCATATAAATGTTGTATTAATTAAAAAAAAAAGTGAGCTTTTCCAAATGCTGAATTTCCCTTTCTGGGATGAATAAAGTATTTTTCATATATATATATATATATATATATATATATATATATATATTGTGTGTGTTTTTCTATTCTTTTTATTGTGTTATTAAAACACTATAAGCCTGACACAACAATAAAATGTAATTAATTAATAAATCAGTTAATGATCAAGTAATTCATTCACATTTATTAATAATTCATTCATAATGTGTTAATTAATCCATTGATTATTAATTTATTGAGTTATTAGTTAATTTATTAATATTCATTTATAATATTCACTTATTAATTAAGAATGGATGAATTAATCATTCACTCATTTATTCTAAACTTTGTTAAGAATGTACACTGAATACATAGTAATACAAAAGAGTATGGGCATTACAAAGGGAAAAGGAAAGAAAAAGTAAATAAATAAAATCCAGTGTCAGAACTTTGCATAAAAGTGATTCCAGAACTCTGAATCCAGTTTGAATCAAGTGAATAAAGTTTGACTTTGTTCACTTGAGTTTAAATTGTTTTTGTTCTAAATAAATAAATGTTTTCCAAATAGTTTTTTCCAGTTTGTCTTGGTTATTAAAATGGTAGAGTCATTTAAGTGTTCATTGTGAAATTTTATTTTATTTTTTAATTGTCTTACATGTGATTAATCTGAGATCTGAGGAGCCTTCATTCATTCTGACAGCAGCCGTCTGACCTGTGGTCTGACCCAAGATGGCCGCCCGATAGGCACGTCAGCCTAGCGGCCAGCAGCGTCCAATGGGGTGTCTACGTATATGATGTCTATGCCCCTGACCCTTCCCCTAAACCTAACCAGACCCACCCACAATGCAACACGCCCATTATAGGACACGCCTACTATATGTCACGCCCACTGGGTTGAAAGCCGCAGATAGATACAGTTGGTGCATTGGACGCTGCTGGCCGCTAGGCTGACGTGCCTATCGGGCGGCCATCTTGGGTCAGACCACAGTTCAGACCGCTGCTGTCAGAGTGAACGGGAGGTTCACGTAAAAAATAAAATAAAATTTCACAATGAGCACTTAGATGACTCCACCATTTCAATAACCAAGACGAACTGGAAAAAAACTTTATTTGGATAACATTTATTTATTTAGAACCAAAACAATTTAAACGCAAGTGAATAAAGTCAAACTTTATTCCCTTGATTCAAACTGGATTCAGAGTTCTGGAATCACTGGTCAGCCTTTATGCAACGTTCTGACACTGGATTTTATTCATTTACTTTTTTCTTTCCTTTTCCCTTTGTAATGCCCGTACTCTTTTGTATTACTGTGTATTCCGTGTACATTCTTAACAAAGTTTAGAATAAATGAATGAATGATTAATTAATCAATTCTTAATTAACAAGTGATTATTAATGAATATTAAGAAATTAACTAATAACTCACTGAATTATTAATCAATGGATTAATTAAGACTTTATGAATTATTTAATAAATGTGAATGAATTACTTGAATATTAACAGATTTTTTGATTAACTAAATTTTATTGTTGTGTCAGGCTTATAACCTGTCCAGGTGGACTTTGACTGTCTCTAAACGTTTGCATGCAGATGTCCAACTTTTCATGTTCAAGTATTTATACTCCAACATGCTGTTCTCTAAGAAGATGAAGCATAAAAGTGTCTGAACCATGAAGGAGAACTAAATATTCTGCTGGTGAACCTGGTCTGATGATGTCAGGATGTGAAGAGGATGATGAAGAGGACTGTTTAGGTCAAACCTGTCATTCAACCAGAACCTTAAGTGTCCGTTGAGTTATTTGTAGTTAATCATTTTGTTAGAAGACATGTTTTTTGTAGTTCAAATATTAACATTGAATAGTTGTACATGTGTATTCAGAATTCTAGAGAAAGTGAAATCATGTTCACCTGTAAAGGTTGTTCTGGGTTTGAGCTTCATTCTGGCATCATGCAGCCAAATTACCTCCAATATGATGTGAGCAGTTTGTATGTGATGATCTTTCTGGATGAGAGAATCTGAGGAGGACCTGGATCTGAGGAGGACCTGGATCTGAGAAGGACCTGGATCTGAGAAGGACCTGGATCTGAGAAGGACCTGGATCATGAACCTGCAGACAGAGCAGGACAGGTCTCGACCTGGTGGATCCACATTCTGGATCATGGACCTGCAGGACTGGTCTGGACCCGGTTGATCCACCTCCTGGATCATGGACCTACAGACACAGAGCAGGACTGGTCTGGACCTGGTGGATCCACCTCCTGGATCATGGACCTGCAGGACTGGTCTGGACCCGGTTGATCCACCTCCTGGATCATGGACCTACAGACACAGAGCAGGACTGGTCTGGACCCGGTTGATCCACCTCCTGGATCATGGACCTGCAGGACTGGTCTGGACCTGGTGGATCCACCTTCTGGATCATGGACCTGCAGGACTGGTCTGGACCTGGTGGATCCACCTCCTGGATCATGGACCCGCACGACTGGTCTGGACCTGGTGGATCCACCTCCTGGATCATGGACCTGCAGGACTGGTCTGGACCTGGTGGATCCACCTCCTGGATCATGGACCCGCACGACTGGTCTGGACCTGTTGGATCCACCTCCTGGATCATGGACCTGCAGGACTGGTCTGGACCTGTTGGATCCACCTCCTGGATCATGGACCCGCACAACTGGTCTGGACCTGTTGGATCCACCTCCTGGATCATGGACCTGCAGGACTGGTCTGGACCTGTTGGATCCACCTCCTGGATCATGGACCTGCAGGACTGGTCTGGACCTGTTGGATCCACCTCCTGGATCATGGACCCGCACGACTGGTCTGGACCTGTTGGATCCACCTCCTGGATCATGGACCTGCAGGACTGGTCTGGACCTGTTGGATCCACCTCCTGGATCATGGACCCGCACAACTGGTCTGGACCTGTTGGATCCACCTCCTGGATCATGGACCTGCAGGACTGGTCTGGACCTGTTGGATCCATCTCCTGGATCATGGACCCGCAGGACTGGTCTGGACATGGTGGATCCACCTTCTGGAACATGGACCTGCAGACAGAGCAGGACTGGTCTGGACCCGGTTGATCCATCTCCTGGATCATGGACCTACAGACACAGAGTAGGACTGGTCTGGACCTGGTGGATCCACCTCCTGGATCATGGACCTGCAGGACTGGTCTGGACCTGGTGGATCCACCTCCTGAATCATGGACCTGCAGGACTGGTCTGGACCTGGTGGATCCACCTCCTGAATCATGGACCTGCAGGACTGGTCTGGACCTGGTGGATCCACCTCCTGGATCATGGACCTGCAGGACTGGTCTGGACATGGTGGATCCACCTTCTGGAACATGGACCTGCAGACAGAGCAGGACTGGTCTGGACCCGGTTTATCGACCTCCTGCATTATGGACCTGCAGACAGAGCAGGACTGGTCTGGACCCGGTTGATCGACCTCCTGGATCATGGACCTGCAGGACTGGTCTGGACCTGGTGGATCCACCTCCTGGATCATGGACCTGCAGACAGAGCAGGACTGGTCTGGACCTGTTGGATCCACCTCCTGGATCATGGACCTGCAGGACTGGTCTGGACCTGGTGGATCCACCTCCTGGATCATGGACCTGCAGGACTGGTCTGGACCTGGTGGATCCACCTCCTGGATCATGGACCTGCAGACAGAGCAGGACTGGTCTGGACCTGGTGGATCCACCTCCTGGATCATGGACCTGCAGGACTGGTCTGGACCTGGTGGATCCACCTCCTGAATCATGGACCTGCAGGACTGGTCTGGACCTGGTGGATCCACCTCCTGGATCATGGACCTGCAGGACTGGTCTGGACCTGTTGGATCCACCTCCTGGATCATGGACCTGCAGGACTGGTCTGGACCTGGTGGATCCACCTCCTGGATCATGGACCTGCAGGACTGGTCTGGACCTGGTGGATCCACCTCCTGGATCATGGACCTGCAGGACTGGTCTGGACATGGTGGATCCACCTCGTGGAACATGGACCTGCAGACAGAGCAGGACTGGTCTGGACCTGGTGGATCCACCTCCTGGATCATGGACCTGCAGACAGAGCAGGACTGGTCTGGACCCGGTTGATCGACCTCCTGCATTATGGACCTGCAGACAGAGCAGGACTGGTCGGGACCCGGTTGATCGACCTCCTGGAACGTGGACCTGCAGACAGAGCAAGACTGGTCTGGACCTGTTGGATCCACCTCCTGGATCATGGACCTGCAGGACTGGTCTGGACCTGTTGGATCCACCTCAAGCATCATGGACCTGCAGACAGACCTGGACTGGTCTGGACCTGGTGGATCCACCTCCTGGATCATGGACCTGCAGACAGAGCAGGACTGGTCTGGACCCAGTTGATCGACCTCCTGCATTATGGACCTGCAGACAGAGCAGGACTGGTCTGGACCCGGTTGATCCATCTCCTGGATCATGGACCTACAGACACAGAGTAGGACTGGTCTGGACCCGGTTGATCCATCTCCTGGATCATGGACCTACAGACACAGAGTAGGACTGGTCTGGACCTGTTGGATCCACCTCCTGGATCATGGACCTGCAGGACGGGTCTGGACCTGGTGGATCCACCTCCTGGATCATGGACCTGCAGGACTGGTCTGGACCTGGTGGATCCACCTCCTGGATCATGGACCTGCAGGACTGGTCTGGACCTGGTGGATCCACCTCCTGGATCATGGACCTGCAGACAGAGCAGGACTGGTCTGGACCCGGTTGATCCACCCTCCTGGATCATGGACCTGCAGACAGAGCAGGACTGGTCTGGACCCGGTTGATCCACCTCCTGGATCATGGACCTGCAGACAGAGCAGGACTGGTCTGGACCTGGTGGATCCACCTCCTGGATCATGGACCTGCAGACAGACTTGGACCTGCAGGACTGGTCTGGACCCGGCTGATCCATCTCCTGGATCATGGACCTACAGACACAGAGTAGGACTGGTCTGGACCCGGTTGATCCATCTCCTGGATCATGGACCTACAGACACAGAGTAGGACTGGTCTGGACCTGTTGGATCCACCTCCTGGATCATGGACCTGCAGGACGGGTCTGGACCTGGTGGATCCACCTCCTGGATCATGGACCTGCAGGACTGGTCTGGACCTGGTGGATCCACCTCCTGGATCATGGACCTGCAGGACTGGTCTGGACCTGGTGGATCCACCTCCTGGATCATGGACCTGCAGGACTGGTCTGGACCTGTTGGATCCACCTCCTGGATCATGGACCTGCAGGACTGGTCTGGACCTGGTGGATCCACCTCCTGGATCATGGACCTGCAGACAGAGCAGGACTGGTCTGGACCCGGTTGATCCACCTCCTGGATCATGGACCTGCAGACAGAGCAGGACTGGTCTGGACCCGGTTGATCCACCTCCTGGATCATGGACCTGCAGACAGAGCAGGACTGGTCTGGACCTGGTGGATCCACCTCCTGGATCATGGACCTGCAGACAGACTTGGACCTGGAGGACAGAACCTCTCAGGTTCTAATAGAAAGCTCCAGCAGCAGCTGCAGAACTCCTGCGGTCCTGGAACATTATTGTACTGCTGAACAGTAAATGATGAGGAACATTTCTGTCACTGTCCCTTTATTTTATCCTCCATCTGCTGGGATGAACTGTGAAGGAAAAACGTTTCTGAAGTTGTGAGATAATTGTTTATTTCATCAGGACAGTGTCAATGTCAATCACAAAGTTCTGTCTTTATTCTTCTTCATCATTTATTATAAAACTTTGGTCCAAGTATTGAGCTGTTGGTTCTCTCACCATTAGAACAGATCTGTTTAACCAGATTAACTGATAAACCAGATTTACTGATTCATTAAAACCGTGATTTATAAAATATCATATAAATATTTGTACTAAAGTGATAAATGACATATTCTAAAGGCAGTAGCTACCCTGTTCCTCTGACATGTGGAGGATCATACTCTGCTCTGTGCATGGTAAACACACATTATGAGAGGAACGGATCCAGTCCAGGGTCTCATTTATAAAACTTTATAAAACCCAAAGTTTACTTACGCCGAGAAATATTCAGATTTATAAAACCGGGCGTACGCAAAAATCCAAGCAATTTCCCCTTTATAAATCACACTCTCCTTGGAAGTTTGTGCAGGTGAATTTGGCTCATATCCCGCCCCCCCCTACACGCCCACTTTCTACCATGAAGGGTCAATGCAAAGCACCTCATGGATATTTTTTGCATATAAATAAGCTGATCTGAGGCATTTAAACTTGATCGTGGCGACTGAGAAGAGAGAAAAGGCAGTTTCATGGAGAATGAAGTGGAGGAGCTTGTTGGTGGTGAAACGTTGAAAGAACGTGATATTTGGACTTCACAGTGGAATCGCAGATAAACAGAAGTGACGGCACGTTGCTGCAGCTGAATGAACACAACGGCTGCTGCACACCGGAGCGCGTTGTGGTCAACAACTGCGCACTGGGATTAAACGGATTCGGCGGGTCGGTCGAGTCCAGTTTAACACACAGATCCAGGAGTTCCCAAACCTTCTGAGCTACGACCCCCCCAGATACCAGACGTTGTTGTTCCTGACCCCCGCCACAGCTGAGCTCTTTATTGTGCGACATTTCAGATCATCCTGCAGCATCTACATGTGAGGCTGGAAAACTGTCAGAATCTTCATGAATTAGGGGGATAATGGGGAGGGGGGGGGTTGGTGGATTATTAATGAAATGAAATGAAAAATACTTTATTAATCCCAGAAGGGAAATTCAATCTTTGTAATACTGTTTTGTGTTTTTTTTACAATATAACATCTATCTAAAAAAACAATAATATAAAAAGTAAAAGTGCAACAATAATCATACATATTATGTACACAACTGTAAGAAAAACATGATAATAAAAAAAAAAACTTAGCTGACCAAGATATGAGACGGGGCTTTTGCAAGATATTGCTAAATTGCAATTTTTATTCTGAGTTAGGCTATAATTTATTTCTTAGAAAATGAATGCGTTTATATTCCTACAGATTAATCTCCCTGCATTAACAGATTTATTTTGACAACCCTAAAAATTCTAAATGTATTTAGTTTACAGTGATTACAATCGTCTGACGACCCTCTGAAATGATCTAAGAATCCCCAGTTCGGGAAGGTTGCTCAGGGGAATCTATCGGCATCAGTCAGTAATCATGTAGGAATATTGGTGGTTTCTAAAAACTCTCTCCATCTTTATCCTCTTCTTTCCATGATCTTCCAGCAGTGCAGCGCGTCCATGTGAAGCATTATGTACGAGTGCCACCGTTTCCTCAGTCATTACAATCAGCCTCCACACCTTGTTACAGGTAACCTACCAATAACTGTCATCCTATATAACTGAAGCTGCAGCTACTGTAGCTCTGAAATGAGGCTGATGGATCGTACAGCTCAATCCAGGAACAGACGGGGGTTTACGATGGTCTCCAGTCTGATATGATGGTTAAATGCACGATCGTGGCTTCAGCTCATCATCTTACCAGCGGTGCCGCCAGTTTCCCGTCTCCAAAATGTTCGTGCGCAGGTTCAGAGTTTGCGTACAGGTGCGCACATTTTCCCGTCAGGTTTGTTTTTATAAATCTGAAACTTTGCGTGGAAAATTACTTACGCCATTTTCAGGCCCTGTTTTGTGCGTAAAAAGCTTTATAAATGAGACCCCAGGTCTGCTTCAGACCAGTCCCACCTCCACCTGGCGTTTGGTCCAGATCAACATAGATTCTGAACAGACAATCAACAAAAACACAGATTAACTAAATTAAAATACAATACTAAGAAAACATTTTAAAAGAAAAAGCAGAGGCACCTCTCAGACCCCAATTTAGACTCCAGGAAGATGAAGAAGAAAAGTTTGGTCTGGTGAGACGAAGAGAACCAAACTGGAGTCTGACCTATCAATTTGGCAGGGGGGGGGGGACACAACACCGGCACTGGAGTAAGACGGGAGTAAACAACCGAGCAGCTGTTTTTCTTTCTTTTTTTCTAATTGGAGGGAGCTCCGATCCAGTCTGGGAATAAAACGGACCCACAGTTGCTTTCTTCTCACTAACAAGGTAAATGTGATGTATGTCGGAAATAAGGATGCAGAATATTTCAATGCTAAGTTGTTAGCATGCAAATGTAGCAGTGTGACAGCCATGTGACTGTTCCCGGGGACGAGAGACACTCTGGACACTTGTTAAATTTAGTTGATGTGGTAATTTTATAAAGTAATCGTGGCCTCAGCCTGTGAATTTAGATATTTGAACTTCAAGCCAGCGTTAGCCTGTTGCTACCGTTAGCATACAGTACGTCAGTTTACTCAACGATCAAACTGTAAACAACGTACAGATTTATAACTTTATTACTTCAGTAGACATCGTGTCTCTGACTCTGGGCTCAGACTGACTGTAATGTGGGTTAAATTAGAGACCAACGCAGTCCAAGCAGCTCATGCATGTGCACGACATTAGCGTCACTTCCACTTGTCGTCAGAGCATTTGTTTCGCCAGAGGGGGCAGACTTCTGGGAAAAACCTGGAACTTGCGCAGAACTCCTTTAATCTTATTTGTGATCAGAAATTTATTAGAAATCAGCCAAACCTTTTTCTAGTGCACATTATCCACAAATGAGTTCCAATGAGAAATAGCATGAGGTACAGACGTAGTATTCATTTGAAATGAAATGAAAAATACTTTATTTATCCCAGAAGGGAAATTCAACATTGCAAGAAGCTCACTCTTTTTTTTCTTTTTTTTTTAAACAACATAACATCTTCATCAGCTTGTGCAGCATCTTTTCTGAACGATCATCTCCAGCGGCTCCAGAGTTCTCCCCAGCACAGAACCAGCTTTCTTGATCAGCTTGTTTAGTTTCTTCAAGTCTCTGGTTCTGATGCTGCTGCCCCAGCAGATGCTGCAAAGCTGAAAT
This sequence comes from Atherinomorus stipes, assembly GCA_023101725.1. Lineage (NCBI taxonomy): Eukaryota > Metazoa > Chordata > Actinopteri > Atheriniformes > Atherinidae > Atherinomorus > Atherinomorus stipes. The sequence continues at coordinate 57,999 of JALJCO010002444.1, forward strand.
AAAGAAATAAAGTTAGAAAGAAATAAAGGAAATAAAGTTCTTACTGACTTATTATTTCTGGAATAACAGATTTTTCCTACAGGCGTGTTAACAGCAGACAGCAGAGATGTGTTCTGAGCATCAATCCTCTGTTGATGTTTGAAAAGCATACATACTCCCACTCCAAACACATACTCCATGGGTGTTACAGGAATATGACAGAAACTCGTCGTAGGATAAAACAAGGCCCTCGTTATTAAAAAGTTAATCTACAAGTATGATATTGTTCTGAAACCAGTTTTCCATAAAGAGTGATTTGTGTTTATATAAAGTGTCTTTTTTATTCCAGATATAATATTTGTGTGGTGAAAAATAGTGTTTATAGATGAGTGACCATGACAAGAAGGCTTGGCGATGAAATGCAGACAGTTTCAGGGGGATTTTACAAACATGATAATTACACATTAGAAACAAATCAATGCCACCAATCTGTGGAGAGGTATGGTGTTCCATATTGACTTGGGGTCTCTAAAAAGTTGTTTCTGCCAATTGATTTTAAATGTTTTATATAAAGTATGAAATTCAAGAAAATTGAGACCACCATTTTCATATGAATTCATAAGAACGCTTTAAGTAATGTGATCTGTTTTTCCATATAAAATTGAAAAGCATTTTGTCAATCTCAAGTAATTTATCATCTACATGCAAAGCTAAAGATGCATATGTCAAAAGAGAGATGCCCTCTGCTTTAGTGAGTAAGACTTCATCGAAGTGATCAATTCAGGGATAGGCCGGACGCCCTTGAAAACTCAGCAATAACATCTAAAGCAACAGAAATTTGTTTCTCATCTCTTATAAAAAGAGTAGTGTCATCTGCTAGCTGAGTAATAAGTAACTGTTTATTAAGGAGGGAGATACCTTTGTCTGAACTAGAGTTCATGTGATCAGATAGAAGCTGCTACTAAAAGAAAAAGATAAGGACAGGCAGGACAGCCTTTATGGACCTTTTTGGTTCAGTTGCCGCTGAACTCCATTATATGAAATTTGGTGGATAATGACCCCCCAGCCCCCACCCCCGGATCTCCGGCTGCATTTGAGGTATTAAAAACGTGCTCCAGAGTCTTCCTCAGCATGAGGATGAGGAGAAGATGAAGGACCATCATTCTGTGGGTGTACTATTCCTTTAATATTGTTGCGTAACCCCCTACAGTAACATTAAAAGATTCAAAGGAGTTAACAGGAAATTCAAAAAAGTTCTGTTTAACTTTTAAAGTAGTGTAATATCGAGAGCAGCACCATTAAAGTTTATCTGAACAGATTAAATTAACGCTAACAGATACAAAATTTTGATTATTTATCAATTTAAACCTCTTTTTAAAACATCTGTATACAGCAAACAAATAAATTTGAACATTCTTATTTCTTAAAAAAAAAATAAAACTGAACGTTGAAGTAGAGGATCAAGCACAGGACAGTGCTCGACTGGAGAAATCCATGTTCATGGGTGAATTTCCGAACCACTGATAAAACCTGGACCTCCTAGGAGTATGCAGACTTTCCCTCTTCACGTGCTTCCTTTGTCTTTGGCCACAGTTTTTGGCGGTTCTGCCTTTCCTCCTTTGTCACGTCCTGGGAAAAGCGTAGGCCTTCAGACTGGAGATAGCCGCTGTTCCTGGCAGCCTTCCAGCCTTCCTCCTTCAGACGTCTGGAGATAAACCTGATGATGATACCGCAGGGCCTTCTTCAAAGAGTCGCTTCTAGAGTTTATCAGACTGACCAGTGTACACACAGCATCATCAGAGTTAAAGACGTGGGAGATGGTAGTTTTCCTGCAAAGAGGAGGCTTACTTGGGGTCACTGGTAGTAGAGGGAACTCCTCATCTATCGCAGGTTGCAAGGTGGAGTCCATTCCAATGTTATAATCACGCTTTGTTAACCAACAAGCCAGCAGAATTTTCTCCCTCTTTGCAGGACTCGCTTCTTCTACCAGACTTTGGCATTTTGCTCAGTCCTGGCTAAGTATCACACCAGAGAAGAAACAAAAACGTATCTTCTCGCTACTTTTCAAGGCAATAAACGTCAACTGTTGCGTTAAAAGTGTAAAAATGGAAGTTAGGCGCAGAGAGCTCGATAAAAACCGACTCGTTACGCCGCCATCTTGCTCGTTGGGATTTTTTTTTTTTATGGATCCCCATTAGCTTACGTCATAGCGAAAGCTAATCTTCCTGGGGTCCTACACAAATAAAAACATCACATAAAAACACAACAATTACACAATTATGCAGCACTTGTATACAAAGTAAAAACAAATAAACAGAATTATGCTTTATGAACCATACACCAACTTTTGCGCCTCAAAGATTTAATACAGGCTTGTTAGCATTAGATGTTTTTTTTAACTTTTTCTTAAAATTTAATTTATTGCTGGAATGCTTAATGTAATTAGGCAGTGAATTCCATCCTGTAATAGTTCCATAGATAACTGTTGATTTAAGTAGTTCTGTTCTGGGTTTGGGTGGTTCAATATAACCTGAAATGGCTTGTCTTGTCATATGATAGTGTAAATCTCGTGTATATTCAACTTGTTCATAAAAGTGTTGTGGTCTTTTATTAATTAATACATTCCAAAAACTATTGAGAAGATGCAAAAGAACTCTGCACTCAGCAGGAAGCCATGAAAGATTTTTGTGCATTTCTGTGACATGTGTGCGCTTAGAACACTGGAGAACTAACCTTGCAGCTTTATTTTGAGTTGTTTGTAATTTTTGCAAGTCTTTTTTTGAAGCAGATGACCAAATGGCTGAGCAGTAGTCAGGGTGTGACAAGACTAAGGCTTATGTTACTTCCTTCAAAGTATCTCGCTGTACATACTTTGAGCATTTTTTTGTAATGGAGATGCCTCTTCCCATTTTTGTCACTATATTATCTATGTGTTTAGTCCAGTTTAGTTTCGGGTCTAATATAATGCCAAGTAGCTTGACCTCTCTTACTTGTTCCAATTGCTTTCCAGACAGTGAGACGCTCAATTGAGGGTCATTGTCTAGCATATGTCTGGATCCTAATACCATACTTTTAGTTTTAGCTATGTTCAGCACTAATTTGTCGTGTTCAACCCAATCGCATCTGCTTTTAGTTCCATATTTAATGTATTGCTTAACTCTGTAATAGTATGTGCAGAACTATACAGGGTGGAATCATCTGCATACATAACCACATAAGATTTACTTAATGCTAATGGTAGGTCATTTGTAAATACGGAAAATAAGAGAGGGCCAAGAGAACTTCCCTGTGGAACCCCACACTGCAACTCCTTACTATCTGAGAGACTACCGTTAAAAAATACTCTTTGCTTTCTCCTAGACAGATAACTCTCCATCCAGGAAAGAGCAACTGAACTGAAACCATAACTTTCAAGTTTTTTCAGCAACAGACAATGATCAATTACATCAAAGGCTGCACTGAAGTCTAAAAATATTGCTCCTACAAGCCTCCCACCATCCATATTCTTCAACCAATCATCGGTTATTTGTGTTAATGCTGTGCATGTGGAATGCCCTGCTCTGTATGCATGTTGGTAACTAGTGAGCAGGGGTCTCATTTATAAAGCTGCTTACGCACAAAACAGGGCCTGAAAATGGCGTAAGTAATTTTCCACGCAAAGTTTCAGATTTATAAAAACAAACCTGACGGGAAAATGTGCGCACCTGTACGCAAACTCTGAACCTTGCGCACGAACATTTTGGAGACGGGAAACTGGCGGCACCGCTGGTAAGATGATGAACTTCAGCCACGATCATGCATTTAACCATCATATCAGACTGGAGACCCTCGTAAACCGTCTGTTCCTGGATTGAGCTGTACGATCCATCATCCTCATTTCAGAGCTACAGTAGCTGCAGCTTCAGTTATATAGGATGACAGTTATTGGTAGGTTACCTGTAACCAGGTGTGGAGGCTGATTGTAATTACTGAGGAAACGGTGACACTCGTACATAATGCTTCACATGGACGCGCTGCACTGCTGGAAGATCATGGAAAGAAGAGGATAAAGATGGAGAGAGTTTTTAGAAACCACCAATATTCCTCCATGATTACTGACTGATGCCGATAGATTCCCCTGAGCAACCTTCCCGAACTGGGGATTCTTAGATCATTTCAGAGGGTCGCCAGACGATTGTAATCGCTGTAAACTAAATACATTTAGAATTTTTAGGGTTGTCAAAATAAATCTGTTAATGCAGGGAGATTAAAGCAACCCTTACCGATGTTGCATTCTTACACTATTTTTCTAACAGGGTAAAATGCTATGAATGAGGTAATGGAACTCTAAAATACAAGACAGACCCACCATTAATCAAAATAAAATATTATTCCAATCTCTAAATATTCAATGAAAACTCCAACCAATCCTTGAAGTGGGGTGCACCTCTAGGATTGTCCAACGGACCTGCCTGCCAGACCTTTGATTCTGCATTGGTAGGTGGAGGGAATGAAGGGGGTGTGTCTTAGGAGTGAGGCGGGACTGTTTATATTCAAATAATCTTGCTGTGCTTTCTGAAATGCAAGATCGGTAAAGGTTGCTTTAATCTGTAGGAATATAAACGCATTCATTTTCTAATAAATAAATTAGAGCCTAACTCATAATGAAAAAATGCAGTTTAGCAATATCTTGCAAAAGCCCTTTCTCATATCTTAGTCAGCTAAGTTGTTTTTTTTTTTACTATCATGTTATTATTGTTGCACTTGTACTACTTTTTATATTATTGTTTTGTTAGATAGATGTTATATTGTAAAGAAAAAACAGTATTACAAACATTGAATTTCCCTTCTGGGATTAATAAAGTATTTTTCATTTCATTTCATTAATAATCCACCAACCCCCCCCCCTCCCCATTATCCCCCTAATTCATGAAGATTCTGACAGTTTTCCAGCCTCACATGTAGATGCTGCAGGATGATCTGAAATGTCGCACAATAAAGAGCTCAGCTGTTGCGGGGGTCAGGAACAACAACGTCTGGTATCTGGGGGGGTCGTAGCTCAGAAAGTTTGGGAACTCCTGGATCTGTGTGTTAAACTGGACTCGACCGACCCGCCGAATCCGTTTAATCCCGTGCGCAGTTGTTGACCACAACGCGCTCCGGTGTGCAGCAGCTGTTGTGTTCATTCACCGCTGCAGCAACGTGCCGTCACTTCTGTTTATCTGCGATTCCACTGTGACGTCCACATATAACGTTCTTTCAACGTTTCACCACCAACAAGCTCCTCCACTTCATTCTCCATGAAACTGCGTTTTCTCTCTTCTCAGTCGCCACCATCAAGTTTAAATGCCTCAGATCAGCTGCTTATTTATATGCAAAAAATATCCATGAGGTGCTTTGCATTGACCCTTCATGGTAGAAAGTGGGCGTGTAGGGGGGGGCGGGATATGAGCCAAATTCACCTGCACAAACTTCCAAGGAGAGTGTGATTTATAAAGGGGAAATTGCTTGGATTTTTGCGCACGCCCGGTTTTAGAAATCAGAATATTTTTCAGCGTAAGCAAACTTTGGGTTTTTGGCGCACGTACACTTTTAGTATAGAACCTGCGCACAGTTTTATAAATGAGACCCCAGATCATTACACAAAAAATAATCTTGAATCTGCACAAATACAATTTTTTCTAAGATTTTACTCAGTACTGGGAGGAGACTTATTGGTCGACTGTTAAAACCATCGAGATTAGATCTTTTATCTTTTAGTAGTGGAATAACCTTGGCTTCTTTCCAAAACTCTGGGAACACACCATACTCGAGACATTTGTTGAAGATGTGACACAATGGCTTTGATACATGTTTAGCGGAGATTCTGAGTAATTTACAGTCAAGATTGTCTGTTCCAGAAGGTTTATCATCAGACAAATCCAACAGCAAACTTTCAATATTTTCTTCTACTATTGGTTGAAAGACAAACTTGCACTGTTTTCCTTTAATGATACCATCTTTGATGATGTTATACACTGTATTTTCATTTATTTTACACATGGTATTCCTTAATCTATCCACTTTACTCATAAAAAAATCATTGAAGTAATTTGCAATATCATATGGCTTTGTAATAAATGTATTCTGTGTTTCTATGAAAGAGGGATTCATGTTTGAATTCCTCCCCATTATGTTGTTCAACGTTCTCCACAACTTCTTTCCATCATTTTTAACCTCATTTATTTTAAGCCTATAATATTCCTTTTTTTTATTCATATTCATTTTTGTCACAGCATTTCTTAACTTACAGTAATGTCGTTTGTCAGATAGAGAACCTGTCCTGTCTGCAGTTCTTTTTGCTTCATTACGCTGGGTCATCAAACTCCTCAATTTATCATCCAGCCAGGGTGCATTTTTTGACCGGACAGTGCATTTCCTCATTGGAGCATGCTTGTCAGCTATGTTCAAGAATAACTTCACTCAATGCTTTTTCTGGGTTTTCTTCACCACATACATCTATCCATTTCACAGACTCAACCTCCTCAACAAACAATGGCCGCGTTTCCCAGATTAGTTAAGACACTCTTAACGCTGAGGTCCTCCTTAAGTCACTTCTTAAAGGTGCCTTGTTTGGACGTTGCGTTTCCCAGATGCGCTCTTAACTCAGGAGCTTCTTTATTTTCAGGAGCGGCCAGACCCACTCTTTCGAACCTTCTTTAACGTTCCCCCCTGCTAAGGGAACAACAGGCCCATCTACTGGTCACTTTTGGAAACGACACTATTTCCCATGAAAAAAAAAAGTAGAAAAATGGAAATTATTAAAAATGGACCTATTCACGGATCAGTTGTTGTATTTTGAGTCATGTTTTCTCACTCATGTCATAATGTCAATCATCTATAATGGAAGAAAACTGTAGTTACCGATTGAATGACAGAAAATATTGTGGTTAAGTTTAATCATTATGGCAAGATAGGCCTCCCTATACTTAGCTTACGTTAGATAAAGCTGTGGGTATCAACCACAGAAACAAAAACATTGCGGTAGGAATTGTACGCAAATTATACGCAATCTATGAGGACTCACGTCATATTTACGCATTTGTCAGCTGTTCATGATGAGATGCACCTGCTTCGCTCAATAAAAGCATGGCCATTTACGCATACCCGTATCAGACATCATGGCTGCTTTACAGCAAATTTTGGTAGCAAACCAACAGACGGAGTGACACTGTGTATGTACATGCTTTTATGCGCCAGCATTTCAGTCCTCTAGATGTGCTGTCAGATCGCGCTATTCAGATGCGTTATAGGTGGCACTGGGCAGTGATTCAAAAATAGCAAACAACCTCTCAGTGTAGTATGTGGAGCATTCCCATTACTTTGCGTTTACGCAGGCCTTTGAAGAATTGGGCACGAGTGAGTGGCAGAACAAGCCATTCTTTATTAAGTCACGTCAACCATTTACGGGATTACTGTTTGTTGAATGCACGTGCGTCATCCTGGACGCACACTTTACGCACCAGATACAGTATGTCGCCCATTTACCAAATGCTGCCATGTGGAGCTCATTTAACATAAGATGTGTGTAGGTGATTACATCCTCCAAGATTTCCCCAGACAACAGTAACCCGACAAAAAGTTTTTGAAAGTTTGGTGCATATCGTTTTTGGCTGAAGCTTGTCAGGAGTTCCAGGAGTTGATCTATTTTTTTGCGAACAAGAAAATGTTACCCTTTTTCAGTGTTTCAATCACCTAGCCACCGTTTCCCGATTCTACTACTGAGCATCGATATGACACACACGCACGTTTCAGGAATCCTCTTGGTGGGGTTCCCTTCAGCCATTACGTCAACAAATAGCGTCAGAATGACCATTATTTATAGGGCATCTGTAAATTTCCAATCGCCTACACCTGTTTAGCACAATTTGGCCAATTACACAATATACAATGAGCTTTTCAATGAATATTTGCAATCACTGGTAATCACATGCATATTTTTAACAGTTTGTCTTCTTGCACAAACACATAAACGTATAAATGGGCTCAATATCAGCGTCGGAAAATAACCTCCACACTAAATGAATGGTGTCGATCGGTATACCTGACCTCGATTGCTTTTTTTTCAGCACCCCCGGAAGTGGATAGCTTCTGTTAGGACCTTCTAAAGATGTAGCGTAGCCAAGACGTTTCTCAGGAAATAAGAACGCGAAAGAAGCAATCTGGGAAACGGGCGTATCTTTGCGATCCTTTGTTGGGAAGAGCTTCCTTGAGGCCTTCTTTAATCCAAAGAAGAATCTTAACTGGGAAACGCGGCCAATGCCCGATGAAAGCTTTTATAAGACCTTCTATAATTAACCTGGGGACCAGCTTTAGGTACTTTGGTTTTTCGCACAATTGCAATTAGATTGTGATCACTGCAACCCAGTGGAACGGATACAGCTTTTGAACAATATTCTGGCCTATTGATATAAATATGGTCAATGCATGTTGTTTTTATTTCACCAAACTTGTTCCTAGATGTTCTAGTTGCTGAGGTCACTGCCTGAGTCAGGTTACATGTTCTTTTAAAAACAGACAAAATTCTCTTAAGGTTGGGACAGTCCTTTTTTAAGGCATCAATGTTCAAATCTCCAAGAAAGTAGATCTCGTTATTAGAATCAGATGCATTATCTAACATTTCACATATGTCATCCAGGTATTTCACACTTGCACTTGGTGGCCTATAGCAGCAGCCAATCAATATTGGTTTTAAATGTGGTAGATTCATCTGTACCCATAAAGCTTTGATCTCATCCATCATTAAGTCACACCGCTTTTTTGATGGAATATGACTTTTTACATACAGGGCAACTCCACCACCATACTTGTCTCTATCCTTCCTGAACAAACTGTATCCATCTATTGCAACCTCTGAGTCGTTGACAGAGGAGTCTAAGTGTGACTCTGATATAGCTAGTATGTGAATGTTATTAGATTCTACCAGACTACACAGTTCATATACCTTGTTCCTTAGACTACACACATTTAAATGAGCCATCATCGATCCCTTTTTAGGCAAGTCCTTCACCTGTAACAATGGCATCATAAATTCGCAGTTAAAAACAAAATCATCAACATACAGTAGCTTTAAGAGATTCCCTTGATCTTGATCTTAGGTTACTTTGGGGTGCTACTACGGGGGCGCGTTATCAGTTTGTCATGCCTCAAAAAGTCAATTTCCCCTCTCTCTCGTGCCTCTCTCAGCTTCGGGAGTAGCTCTTTCCTTCTCATTCGGACTGCATCAGTGTAATCTTCATTAATGTAAATGTTAGTCCCTTTCAAATTTTTAGCTCTCTCCAGAACTGCTGATCTATCCATGAATCTTAAAAACTTCACCACAATAGGTCTGGGTCTGCTGCCGCCAGCTGCTGGTTTTCCAGTGCGGTGTGCATGCTCGACTTCAAAGTCCTGCTGCAGCTTGAGTTTTTCCACAAAAACAGCCCTGACTTTTTTCTCTGCATCAGCCCAGGTTTCCCCTGGAACTTCAGTGATGCCATCAAAAATTAGGTTGTTCTTTCTTGATTGACTGGGATTGACTGCGTCTGTCTACGTCTGACGTCATGCTCAGACCAGAGTTGCGTCAGTCGTCAGGGAAGCAGCAGCAGATGGAAATGCAGGATGGAGGATCTTTGCCGTTATTTGGATAAAAGCTTGGATAAATGCTGCCGATCTGATCCAGTCTGATTCCAGAGTACTGAGACAGCATGTTGATGGTATAAATACATGAACTTGTACTGTACTGTAGTAGAAATGTCTGCAGACAGAATGTTATTTACCTGTTCAGGTGCAACATGAAGGACGGCAATCCGGGAAATGTCCAAGCTTAAATATACAAAACTTTAATGCTTTGCCTTGTCTAGAGTTTAAAACAAATAAATGAGATGAAAGTTGTTTTTCTTTTTTTAGATGAGGGTAGAATTTTTTTTTATTACAACCTCGCCATAAATACCGTCCTAGATGGTTAAATCACATGTACGCTGCAGGTTCTCACTTTTTAAAAGAATCTTTTCCTTCTTATTGTTAAAGAAGAACGGCGCAAGTTCCAGGTTTTCCCCAGAAGTTCGTCTAGTAATTCCAGAAATAATATTAAGTCAGTAAGAACTTTATATTAAATGAATATTACGTCTTTACCTCATGCTAGTGTTGTAGTCAAGACCGCACCAACCGAGACCAAGACATTTCCGAGACCAGGGAGTACCGAGACCAAGACAAGGTCAAGACATTTAGAGGTCGAGACCGAGACAAGACCAAGACTTTCACAGACCGAGACCGAGACGAGACCAAGACCTTTACGGACCGAGACCGAGACCAAGACCTTTACGGACCGAGACCGAGACAAGACCAAGACTTTCACAGACCGAGACAAGACCAAGACCTTCACAGACCGAGACGAGACGAGACCAAGACCTTTACGGACCGAGACCGAGACGAGACCAAGACCTTTACGGACCGAGACCGAGACAAGACCAAGACTTTCACAGACCGAGACAAGACCAAGACCTTTACGGACCGAGACCGAGACAATACCAAGACTTTCACAGACCGAGACAAGACCAAGACTTTCACAGACCGAGACGAGACGAGACCAAGACCTTTACGGACCGAGACCAAGGACACAAATATCAAAGAAAAATCATAACAAAACATCAAAATGTGAGGGTTTTTTAAAGTTAACTTTTAAACAAATATGACACAAAAATTAATCGTTCTGTTGTTTTGAAAGCAGCACTATGAATTAAATAAACTATAAACTAATAAATTTTGGCAAACATCAATTTTAACTATTGCCAAGTTGGGAGAAATCTCTTCTTATTTTCTGTCATTTGGTCTCTTTTTAATCTCAGTGTCTGTTTTAGAACTAATGACAACAGTATAAGTAGCCTACTCCTGTATGTAGACCTATATAAGTTCTGCATATCATCTGAAATTTCTGCAGTGTCATCATCATCATCATCATCATCATCATACTCACAATGTTGAAAGGTTTTACAAAGAACTATTTTGTTTAGTAATGAGACAGTTTGCACAAACATGAAATGATGTAATCACTACTAAAAAAAAAATTTTTATAATCAAACAAAGTTCAGATTCACAACAAACCTGAAGTAAACACGCACGCTGCATGAGGTGAGAACCATGTAGACTCAATCACAAATGCGCAAACAGGGAGTTTGTTCAGTAAATATGAACTCTACATTAACCTGGAGACAATAATGACCCTGCTAAGCATCACTGTTGCAGGTAAGATGTTCTTAATGATCTCTGATGTGAAATAATTACTCTGCATACCTGAAGGCTGAAAAAATAACGGGGATTTGCTGTGTGGATGATCGATCTCTGATCAGTGACTGAACAGCTGATGATGCGGTGCTTTGCGCCTTGGCAGGCGGAAGAAGTAGTTCAAACCTATTTGTACGATTTAGTTAGTTTTCACGGTGTTCATCGGTGATAATAAATGTGAAATCAGATTTAGCTTGAGAATCAGTTCTATAATACAGGTGGTTGGTCGGGGAAGAATCACTATTTCAGGATCAATCCGCACAGAAATCGTCTTTTCGGGTAAATGCTTTTGAGCTTCATGGTTTTTTGGTTAATTTTATTATAAATACTGAGGTCCTGGTCCAGACCTCGGTATGCTATGGTCTGGCAATGGTAGCTACAGTCATGCTTACAAGTTCACACAGCCGCTCTCCTCCTGTCGGCTCGCGCATCTCTGCAGGTGTGCGCAGGAGGCGCTTGGTCACAGCGCAGCTGCAGGGAGACGTAACACCACCGATGTTTTTAAGTTGTCATTCGCTGTTTTTAAGAGGCTCCTTTTCCTCTTATCAGCAGCTAAGTTATGGACAAAAAGCCGATCAGCAGTGGTCTCCACCGGTCTCGTTCAAAAATCCCGAGACCGCCCTGTCCGAGACCGAGACAAGACCGAGACAAAACGCTGTCGATACCAAGACTAGACAGAGAACCTAAAAAAATGGTCTCGAGACCAAGACCGATCTCGAGTACTACAACACTACCTCATGCTATTTCTCATTGGAACTCATTTGTGGATGATGTGCACTAGAAAAAGGTTTGGCTGATTTCTAATAAATTTCTGATCACAACTAAGATTAAAGGAGTTCTGCGCAAGTTCCAGCTTTTTTCCAGAAGTCTGCCCCCTCTGGCGACGAGTGGAAGTGACGCTAATGTCGTGCACATGCATGAGCTGCTTGGACTGTGTTAGTCTCTAATTTAACCCACATTACACTCAGTCTGAGCCCAGAGTTAGAGACACGATGTCTACTGAAGTTCTAAAGTTATAAATCTGCAAGTTGTTTACGGTTTGATTGTTGAGTAAACTGATGGATTATAGGTGATTCCACTGTGAGGGACGTTCAGTGGCTGTGAGGAAAACAGAGCACTTTGGTGTTCTTTCCAAAGGATATGGTCGGTGACATACAGGGAGAGATTTCTGAGAACTCTGGCTGAATACCCGACTGTGAGAAACATGGTTCTACACACAGGCTCGAATGATGTGTCCAAGCAGCAATCTGAGGCTCTGAATCGGGACTTCACTGAACTGATAAAAACAGTGAGATCTCTGGATGCAGCAGTTTTCATCAGCGGACCTGTACCAACCATCAGAGGAAGGGATTTAAGATTCAGCAGGCTGCTGGCGCTGAATGACTGGCTCTTATCAGCGTGTGCTAATAACAATCTGCATTTTATTAACAACTTTCCTATTTTTTGGGAATGAAGACATCTTTTTAGGGCTAATGGCCTCAATCTTAACAGATCTGGAGTAAAGCTGCTCACTTCCAACATATTTCATTGCCTCCGTCATCTCTCTGTGTGGAATGTCAACAATGAGATACACTCGGTTTTATCTCAAAAGGAAGGCCAAACAGAGGAGCAGCTGACAGAGCTTCAGTGAGAGACAAGAAGAAGGATCTCTGTTTCCCCTGACCAGCACACCCAACCAGGATCGTGGTCCTCCCCCCCCCCCCCCCCCCCCCCAAACCCCTGACAGACCATAATCTCCCCAACTCTCCCCCTCCTCCCCCCACCTGAAATTCACAGATGAGATGATGAAACGGGTCAACATTGGGCTCAGATCTACGCCCAAGCCAAACGCCTTTTTATCCCCCATACACCCCCTACCAGAACGATCAAAGGTAGGGGGGCCACCCAACCCCGAGAGTGGGTATGAGGTGGGGGGGGGGGGCTGGGTGGAAGTACATAAATAAATTTTCCAAGAAGAAGGAAGAACCTGTTTAGAAGGTCCTACTACCCCTGTTTAGACAGGTTCTGACGTATCCATGTTTAGAAGGTTCTACTATCCCTGTTTAGAAGGTTCTACTATCCCTGTTTAGAAGGTTCTACTATCCCTGTTTAGAAGGTTCTACTATCCCTGTTTAGAAGGTTCTACTATCCCTGTTTAGAAGGTTCTACTATCCCTGTTTAGAAGGTTCTACTATCCCTGTTTAGAAGGTTCTACTATCCCTGTTTAGAAGGTTCTACTATCCCTGTTTAGAAGGTTCTACTATCCCTGTTTAGAAGGTTCTACTATCCCTGTTTAGAAGGTTCTACTATCCCTGTTTAGAAGGTTCTACTATCCCTGTTTAGAAGGTTTTACTATCCCTGTTTAGAAGGTTCTACTATCCCTGTTTAGAAGGTTCTACTATCCCTGTTTAGAAGCTTCTACTATCCCTGTTTAGAAGGTTCTACTATCCCTGTTTAGAAGGTTCTACTATCCCTGTTTAGAAGGTTCTACTATCCCTGTTTAGAAGGTTCTACTATCCCTGTTTAGAAGGTTCTACTATCCCTGTTTAGAAGGTTTTACTATCCCTGTTTAGAAGGTTCTACTATCCCTGTTTAGAAGGTTTTACTATCCCTGTTTAGAAGGTTCTACTATCCCTGTTTAGAAGGTTCTACTATCCCTGTTTAGAAGGTTTTACTATCCCTGTTTAGAAGGTTTTACTATCCCTGTTTAGAAGGTTCTACTATCCCTGTTTAGAAGGTTCTACTATCCCTGTTTAGAAGGTTGTACTATCCCTGTTTAGAAGGTTCTACTATCCCTGTTTAGAAGGTTCTACTATCCCTGTTTAGAAGGTTCTACTATCCCTGTTTAGAAGGTTCTACTATCCCTGTTTAGAAGGTTCTACTATCCCTGTTTAGAAGCTTCTACTGTCCCTGTTTAGAAGCTTCTACTATCCCTGTTTTGAAGCTTCTACTATCCCTGTTTAGAAGGTTCTACTATCCCTGTTTAGAAGGTTCTACTATCCCTGTTTAGAAGGTTCTACTATCCCTGTTTAGAAGCTTCTACTGTCCCTGTTTAGAAGGTTCTACTATCCCTGTTTAGAAGGTTCTACTATCCCTGTTTAGAAGGTTCTACTATCCCTGTTTAGAAGGTTCTACTATCCCTGTTTAGAAGGTTGTACTATCCCTGTTTAGAAGGTTCTACTATCCCTGTTTAGAAGGTTGTACTATCCCTGTTTAGAAGGTTCTACTATCCTGTTTAGAAGGTTCTACTATCCCTGTTTAGAAGGTTCTACTATCCCTGTTTAGAAGGTTCTACTATCCCTGTTTAGAAGGTTCTACTATCCCTGTTTAGAAGCTTCTACTGTCCCTGTTTAGAAGCTTCTACTATCCCTGTTTTGAAGCTTCTACTATCCCTGTTTAGAAGGTTCTACTATCCCTGTTTAGAAGGTTCTACTATCCCTGTTTAGAAGGTTCTACTATCCCTGTTTAGAAGCTTCTACTGTCCCTGTTTAGAAGGTTCTACTATCCCTGTTTAGAAGGTTCTACTATCCCTGTTTAGAAGGTTCTACTATCCCTGTTTAGAAGGTTCTACTATCCCTGTTTAGAAGCTTCTACTGTCCCTGTTTAGAAGCTTCTACTATCCCTGTTTAGAAGGTTCTACTATCCCTGTTTAGAAGGTTTTACTATCCCTGTTTAGAAGGTTTTACTATCCCTGTTTAGAAGCTTCTACTATCCCTGTTTAGAAGGTTCTACTATCCCTGTTTAGAAGGTTCTACTATCCCTGTTTAGAAGCTTCTACTATCCCTGTTTAGAAGGTTTTACTATCCCTGTTTAGAAGCTTCTACTATCCCTGTTTAGAAGCTTCTACTATCCCTGTTTAGAAGGTTCTACTATCCCTGTTTAGAAGGTTCTACTATCCCTGTTTAGAAGGTTCTACTATCCCTGTTTAGAAGGTTCTACTATCCCTGTTTAGAAGGTTCTACTATCCCTGTTTAGAAGGTTCTACTATCCCTGTTTAGGAGGTTCTACTATCCCTGTTTAGAAGGTTTTACTTTCCCTGTTTAGAAGCTTCTACTATCCCTGTTTAGAAGGTTCTACTATCCCTGTTTAGAAGGTTCTACTATCCCTGTTTAGAAGGTTCTACTATCCCTGTTTAGAAGGTTCTACTATCCCTGTTTAGAAGGTTCTACTATCCCTGTTTAGAAGGTTCTACTATCCCTGTTTAGAAGGTTCTACTATCCCTGTTTAGAAGGTTCTACTATCCCTGTTTAGAAGGTTCTACTATCCCTGTTTAGAAGGTTCTACTATCCCTGTTTAGAAGCTTCTACTATCCCTGTTTAGAAGGTTCTACTATCCCTGTTTAGAAGGTTCTACTATCCCTGTTTAGAAGGTTTTACTATCCCTGTTTAGAAGCTTCTACTATCCCTGTTTAGAAGGTTCTACTATCCCTGTTTAGAAGGTTCTACTATCCCTGTTTAGAAGGTTCTACTATCCCTGTTTAGAAGGTTCTACTATCCCTGTTTAGAAGCTTCTACTATCCCTGTTTAGAAGGTTTTACTATCCCTGTTTAGAAGCTTCTACTAACCCTATTTAGAAGGTTCTACTATCCCTGTTTAGAAGGTTCTACTATCCCTGTTTAGAAGGTTTTACTATCCCTGTTTAGAAGGTTCTACTAACCCTATTTAGAAGGTTCTACTATCCCTGTTTAGAAGGTTCTACTATCCCTGTTTAGAAGCTTCTACTGTCCCTGTTTAGAAGCTTCTACTATCCCTGTTTAGAAGGTTCTACTATCCCTGTTTAGAAGGTTTTACTATCCCTGTTTAGAAGCTTCTACTATCCCTGTTTAGAAGGTTCTACTATCCCTGTTTAGAAGGTTCTACTATCCCTGTTTAGAAGGTTCTACTATCCCTGTTTAGAAGGTTCTACTATCCCTGTTTAGAAGGTTCTACTATCCCTGTTTAGAAGGTTCTACTATCCCTGTTTAGAAGGTTCTACTATCCCTGTTTAGAAGGTTTTACTATCCCTGTTTAGAAGGTTCTACTATCCCTGTTTAGAAGGTTCTACTATCCCTGTTTAGAAGGTTTTACTATCCCTGTTTAGAAGGTTCTACTATCCCTGTTTAGAAGGTTCTACTATCCCTGTTTAGAATGTTCTACTATCCCTGTTTAGAAGGTTCTACTATCCCTGTTTAGAAGCTTCTACTATCCCTGTTTAGAAGGTTCTACTATCCCTGTTTAGAAGCTTCTACTGTCCCTGTTTAGAAGGTTCTACTATCCCTGTTTAGAAGGTTCTACTATCCCTGTTTAGAAGGTTCTACTGTCCCTGTTTAGAAGGTTCTACTGTCCCTGTTTAGAAGGTTCTACTATCCCTGTTTAGAAGGTTCTACTATCCCTGTTTAGAAGGTTCTACTATCCCTGTTTAGAAGGTTCTACTATCCCTGTTTAGAAGGTTCTACTATCCCTGTTTAGAAGGTTCTACTATCCCTGTTTAGAAGGTTCTACTATCCCTGTTTAGAAGGTTCTACTATCCCTGTTTAGAAGGTTCTACTATCCCTGTTTAGAAGGTTTTACTATCCCTGTTTAGAAGGTTCTACTATCCCTGTTTAGAAGGTTTTACTATCCCTGTTTAGAAGGTTCTACTATCCCTGTTTAGAAGGTTCTACTATCCCTGTTTAGAAGCTTCTACTATCCCTGTTTAGAAGGTTCTACTATCCCTGTTTAGAAGGTTTTACTATCCCTGTTTAGAAGGTTCTACTATCCCTGTTTAGAAGGTTCTACTATCCCTGTTTAGAAGGTTCTACTATCCCTGTTTAGAAGGTTCTACTATCCATGTTTAGAAGGTTTTACTATCCCTGTTTAGAAGGTTCTACTATCCCTGTTTAGAAGGTTCTACTATCCCTGTTTAGAAGGTTTTACTATCCCTGTTTAGAAGGTTCTACTATCCCTGTTTAGAAGGTTCTACTATCCCTGTTTAGAAGGTTCTACTATCCCTGTTTAGAAGCTTCTACTATCCCTGTTTAGAAGCTTCTACTATCCCTGTTTAGAAGCTTCTACTATCCCTGTTTAGAAGGTTCTACTATCCCTGTTTAGAAGGTTCTACTATCCCTGTTTAGAAGGTTCTACTATCCCTGTTTAGAAGCTTCTACTGTCCCTGTTTAGAAGGTTCTACTATCCCTGTTTAGAAGGTTCTACTATCCCTGTTTAGAAGGTTCTACTATCCCTGTTTAGAAGGTTCTACTATCCCTGTTTAGAAGCTTCTACTGTCCCTGTTTAGAAGCTTCTACTATCCCTGTTTAGAAGGTTCTACTATCCCTGTTTAGAAGGTTTTACTATCCCTGTTTAGAAGCTTCTACTAACCCTATTTAGAAGGTTCTACTATCCCTGTTTAGAAGCTTCTACTGTCCCTGTTTAGAAGGTTCTACTATCCCTGTTTAGAAGGTTCTACTATCCCTGTTTAGAAGGTTCTACTATCCCTGTTTAGAAGGTTCTACTATCCCTGTTTAGAAGCTTCTACTGTCCCTGTTTAGAAGCTTCTACTATCCCTGTTTGAAGGTTCTACTATCCCTGTTTAGAAGGTTTTACTATCCCTGTTTAGAAGCTTCTACTACCCTTTTAGAAGGTTCTACTATCCCTGTTTAGAAGGTTTTACTATCCCTGTTTAGAAGCTTCTACTAACCCTATTTAGAAGGTTCTACTATCCCTGTTTAGAAGGTTCTACTATCCCTGTTTAGAAGCTTCTACTAACCCTGTTTAGAAGGTTCTACTATCCCTGTTTAGAAGGTTCTACTATCCCTGTTTAGAAGGTTTTACTATCCCTGTTTAGAAGCTTCTACTAACCGTGTTTAGAAGGTTCTACTATCCCTGTTTAGAAGGTTCTACTATCCCTGTTTAGAAGGTTTTACTATCCCTGTTTAGAAGCTTCTACTATCCCTATTTAGAAGGTTCTACTATCCCTGTTTAGAAGGTTCTACTATCCCTGTTTAGAAGGTTTTACTATCCCTGTTTAGAAGCTTCTACTATCCCTGTTTAGAAGGTTCTACTATCCCTGTTTAGAAGGTTCTACTATCCCTGTTTAGAAGCTTCTACTGTCCCTGTTTAGAAGCTTCTACTATCCCTGTTTAGAAGGTTCTACTATCCCTGTTTAGAAGGTTCTACTATCCCTGTTTAGAAGGTTCTACTATCCCTGTTTAGAAGGTTCTACTATCCCTGTTTAGAAGGTTCTACTATCCCTGTTTAGAAGGTTTTACTATCCCTGTTTAGAAGCTTCTACTAACCCTGTTTAGAAGGTTCTACTATCCCTGTTTAGAAGCTTCTACTGTCCCTGTTTAGAAGGTTCTACTATCCCTGTTTAGAAGGTTCTACTATCCCTGTTTAGAAGGTTCTACTATCCCTGTTTAGAAGGTTCTACTATCCCTGTTTAGAAGCTTCTACTGTCCCTGTTTAGAAGCTTCTACTATCCCTGTTTAGAAGGTTCTACTATCCCTGTTTAGAAGGTTTTACTATCCCTGTTTAGAAGGTTTTACTATCCCTGTTTAGAAGCTTCTACTATCCCTGTTTAGAAGCTTCTACTATCCCTGTTTAGAAGGTTTTACTATCCCTGTTTAGAAGCTTCTACTATCCCTGTTTAGAAGGTTCTACTATCCCTGTTTAGAAGGTTTTACTATCCCTGTTTAGAAGCTTCTACTATCCCTGTTTAGAAGGTTCTACTATCCCTGTTTAGAAGCTTCTACTATCCCTGTTTAGAAGGTTCTACTATCCCTGTTTAGAAGGTTCTACTATCCCTGTTTAGAAGGTTCTACTATCCCTGTTTAGAAGGTTCTACTATCCCTGTTTAGATGCTTCTACTATCCCTGTTTAGAAGGTTCTACTATCCCTGTTTAGAAGGTTCTACTATCCCTGTTTAGAAGGTTTTACTATCCCTGTTTAGAAGGTTTTACTATCCCTGTTTAGAAGCTTCTACTATCCCTGTTTAGAAGCTTCTACTATCCCTGTTTAGAAGGTTCTACTATCCCTGTTTAGAAGGTTCTACTATCCCTGTTTAGAAGGTTCTACTATCCCTGTTTAGAAGGTTCTACTATCCCTGTTTAGAAGCTTCTACTGTCCCTGTTTAGAAGCTTCTACTATCCCTGTTTAGAAGGTTCTACTATCCCTGTTTAGAAGGTTTTACTATCCCTGTTTAGAAGCTTCTACTAACCCTATTTAGAAGGTTCTACTATCCCTGTTTAGAAGCTTCTACTGTCCCTGTTTAGAAGGTTCTACTATCCCTGTTTAGAAGGTTCTACTATCCCTGTTTAGAAGGTTCTACTATCCCTGTTTAGAAGGTTCTACTATCCCTGTTTAGAAGCTTCTACTATCCCTGTTTAGAAGCTTCTACTATCCCTGTTTAGAAGGTTCTACTATCCCTGTTTAGAAGGTTTTACTATCCCTGTTTAGAAGCTTCTACTATCCCTATTTAGAAGGTTCTACTATCCCTGTTTAGAAGGTTTTACTATCCCTGTTTAGAAGGTTTTACTATCCCTGTTTAGAAGGTTCTACTATCCCTGTTTAGAAGGTTCTACTATCCCTGTTTAGAAGGTTCTACTATCCCTGTTTAGAAGGTTTTACTATCCCTGTTTAGAAGCTTCTACTATCCCTATTTAGAAGGTTCTACTATCCCTGTTTAGAAGGTTCTACTATCCCTGTTTAGAAGGTTTTACTATCCCTGTTTAGAAGCTTCTACTATCCCTATTTAGAAGGTTCTACTATCCCTGTTTAGAAGGTTCTACTATCCCTGTTTAGAAGCTTCTACTATCCCTGTTTAGAAGCTTCTACTATCCCTGTTTAGAAGGTTCTACTATCCCTGTTTAGAAGGTTCTACTATCCCTGTTTAGAAGGTTCTACTATCCCTGTTTAGAAGGTTCTACTGTCCCTGTTTAGAAGGTTCTACTATCCCTGTTTAGAAGGTTTTACTATCCCTGTTTAGAAGCTTCTACTAACCCTATTTAGAAGGTTCTACTATCCCTGTTTAGAAGCTTCTACTGTCCCTGTTTAGAAGGTTCTACTATCCCTGTTTAGAAGGTTCTACTATCCCTGTTTAGAAGGTTCTACTATCCCTGTTTAGAAGGTTCTACTATCCCTGTTTAGAAGCTTCTACTGTCCCTGTTTAGAAGCTTCTACTATCCCTGTTTAGAAGGTTCTACTGTCCCTGTTTAGAAGCTTCTACTATCCCTGTTTAGAAGGTTCTACTATCCCTGTTTAGAAGGTTTTACTATCCCTGTTTAGAAGCTTCTACTAACCCTATTTAGAAGGTTCTACTATCCCTGTTTAGAAGCTTCTACTGTCCCTGTTTAGAAGGTTCTACTATCCCTGTTTAGAAGGTTCTACTATCCCTGTTTAGAAGGTTCTACTATCCCTGTTTAGAAGGTTCTACTATCCCTGTTTAGAAGCTTCTACTGTCCCTGTTTAGAAGCTTCTACTATCCCTGTTTAGAAGGTTCTACTATCCCTGTTTAGAAGGTTTTACTATCCCTGTTTAGAAGGTTTTACTATCCCTGTTTAGAAGGTTCTACTATCCCTGTTTAGAAGCTTCTACTGTCCCTGTTTAGAAGCTTCTACTATCCCTGTTTAGAAGGTTCTACTATCCCTGTTTAGAAGGTTCTACTATCCCTGTTTAGAAGGTTTTACTATCCCTGTTTAGAAGCTTCTACTATCCCTATTTAGAAGGTTCTACTATCCCTGTTTAGAAGGTTCTACTATCCCTGTTTAGAAGCTTCTACTGTCCCTGTTTAGAAGCTTCTACTATCCCTGTTTAGAAGGTTCTACTATCCCTGTTTAGAAGGTTTTACTATCCCTGTTTAGAAGCTTCTACTAACCCTGTTTAGAAGCTTCTACTATCCCTGTTTAGAAGGTTCTACTATCCCTGTTTAGAAGCTTCTACTGTCCCTGTTTAGAAGCTTCTACTATCCCTGTTTAGAAGGTTCTACTATCCCTGTTTAGAAGCTTCTACTATCCCTGTTTAGAAGGTTCTACTATCCCTGTTTAGAAGGTTCTACTATCCCTGTTTAGAAGGTTTTACTATCCCTGTTTAGAAGCTTCTACTATCCCTGTTTAGAAGGTTCTACTATCCCTGTTTAGAAGGTTCTACTATCCCTGTTTAGAAGGTTCTACTATCCCTGTTTAGAAGGTTCTACTATCCCTGTTTAGAAGGTTCTACTATCCCTGTTTAGAAGGTTCTACTATCCCTGTTTAGAAGGTTCTACTATCCCTGTTTAGAAGGTTTTACTATCCCTGTTTAGAAGGTTCTACTATCCCTGTTTAGAAGGTTCTACTATCCCTGTTTAGAAGGTTTTACTATCCCTGTTTAGAAGGTTCTACTATCCCTGTTTAGAAGGTTCTACTATCCCTGTTTAGAAGGTTCTACTATTCCTGTTTAGAAGGTTCTACTATCCCTGTTTAGAAGCTTCTACTATCCCTGTTTAGAAGGTTCTACTATCCCTGTTTAGAAGCTTCTACTGTCCCTGTTTAGAAGGTTCTACTATCCCTGTTTAGAAGGTTCTACTATCCCTGTTTAGAAGGTTCTACTGTCCCTGTTTAGAAGGTTCTACTGTCCCTGTTTAGAAGGTTCTACTATCCCTGTTTAGAAGGTTCTACTATCCCTGTTTAGAAGGTTCTACTGTCCCTGTTTAGAAGGTTCTACTATCCCTGTTTAGAAGGTTCTACTATCCCTGTTTAGAAGGTTCTACTATCCCTGTTTAGAAGGTTCTACTATCCCTGTTTAGAAGGTTCTACTATCCCTGTTTAGAAGGTTCTACTATCCCTGTTTAGAAGGTTTTACTATCCCTGTTTAGAAGGTTCTACTATCCCTGTTTAGAAGGTTTTACTATCCCTGTTTAGAAGGTTCTACTATCCCTGTTTAGAAGGTTCTACTATCCCTGTTTAGAAGGTTCTACTATCCCTGTTTAGAAGGTTCTACTATCCCTGTTTAGAAGGTTCTACTATCCCTGTTTAGAAGGTTCTACTATCCCTGTTTAGAAGGTTCTACTATCCCTGTTTAGAAGGTTCTACTATCCCTGTTTAGAAGGTTCTACTATCCATGATTAGAAGGTTTTACTATCCCTGTTTAGAAGGTTCTACTATCCATGATTAGAAGGTTCTACTATCCCTGTTTAGAAGGTTTTACTATCCCTGTTTAGAAGGTTCTACTATCCCTGTTTAGAAGGTTCTACTATCCCTGTTTAGAAGGTTCTACTATCCCTGTTTAGAAGCTTCTACTGTCCCTGTTTAGAAGCTTCTACTATCCCTGTTTAGAAGCTTCTACTATCCCTGTTTAGAAGGTTCTACTATCCCTGTTTAGAAGGTTCTACTATCCCTGTTTAGAAGGTTCTACTATCCCTGTTTAGAAGGTTCTACTGTCCCTGTTTAGAAGGTTCTACTATCCCTGTTTAGAAGGTTCTACTATCCCTGTTTAGAAGGTTCTACTATCCCTGTTTAGAAGGTTCTACTATCCCTGTTTAGAAGCTTCTACTGTCCCTGTTTAGAAGCTTCTACTATCCCTGTTTAGAAGGTTCTACTATCCCTGTTTAGAAGGTTTTACTATCCCTGTTTAGAAGCTTCTACTAACCCTATTTAGAAGGTTCTACTATCCCTGTTTAGAAGCTTCTACTGTCCCTGTTTAGAAGGTTCTACTATCCCTGTTTAGAAGGTTCTACTATCCCTGTTTAGAAGGTTCTACTATCCCTGTTTAGAAGGTTCTACTATCCCTGTTTAGAAGCTTCTACTGTCCCTGTTTAGAAGCTTCTACTATCCCTGTTTAGAAGGTTCTACTATCCCTGTTTAGAAGGTTCTACTATCCCTGTTTGAAGCTTCTACTACCCTATTTAGAAGGTTCTACTTCCCTGTTTAGAGGTTTTACTATCCCTGTTTAGAAGGTTTTACTATCCCTGTTTAGAAGCTTCTACTAACCCTATTTAGAAGGTTCTACTATCCCTGTTTAGAAGGTTCTACTATCCCTGTTTAGAAGGTTTTACTATCCCTGTTTAGAAGCTTCTACTAACCCTATTTAGAAGGTTCTACTATCCCTGTTTAGAAGGTTCTACTATCCCTGTTTAGAAGGTTTTACTATCCCTGTTTAGAAGCTTCTACTAACCCTATTTAGAAGGTTCTACTATCCCTGTTTAGAAGGTTCTACTATCCCTGTTTAGAAGCTTCTACTGTCCCTGTTTAGAAGCTTCTACTATCCCTGTTTAGAAGGTTCTACTATCCCTGTTTAGAAGGTTCTACTATCCCTGTTTAGAAGGTTCTACTATCCCTGTTTAGAAGCTTCTACTGTCCCTGTTTAGAAGGTTCTACTATCCCTGTTTAGAAGGTTTTACTATCCCTGTTTAGAAGGTTCTACTATCCCTGTTTAGAAGGTTCTACTATCCCTGTTTAGAAGGTTTTACTATCCCTGTTTAGAAGGTTCTACTATCCCTGTTTAGAAGGTTCTACTATCCCTGTTTAGAAGGTTCTACTATTCCTGTTTAGAAGGTTCTACTTCCCGTTTAGAAGCTTCTACTATCCCTGTTTAGAAGGTTCTACTATCCCTGTTTAGAAGCTTCTACTGTCCCTGTTTAGAAGGTTCTACTTTCCCTGTTTAGAAGGTTCTACTATCCCTGTTTAGAAGGTTCTACTATCCCTGTTTAGAAGGTTCTACTGTCCCTGTTTAGAAGGTTCTACTTTCCCTGTTTAGAAGGTTCTACTATCCCTGTTTAGAAGCTTCTACTGTCCCTGTTTAGAAGGTTCTACTGTCCCTGTTTAGAAGGTTCTACTGTCCCTGTTTAGAAGGTTCTACTATCCCTGTTTAGAAGCTTCTACTATCCCTGTTTAGAAGGTTCTACTATCCCTGTTTAGAAGGTTCTACTATCCCTGTTTAGAAGGTTCTACTATCCCTGTTTAGAAGGTTCTACTATTCCTGTTTAGAAGGTTCTACTATCCCTGTTTAGAAGCTTCTACTATCCCTGTTTAGAAGGTTCTACTATCCCTGTTTAGAAGGTTCTACTATCCCTGTTTAGAAGGTTCTACTATCCCTGTTTAGAAGCTTCTACTGTCCCTGTTTAGAAGGTTCTACTATCCCTGTTTAGAAGGTTCTACTATCCCTGTTTAGAAGGTTCTACTATCCCTGTTTAGAAGCTTCTACTATCCCTGTTTAGAAGCTTCTACTGTCCCTGTTTAGAAGGTTCTACTATCCCTGTTTAGAAGGTTTACTATCCCTGTTTAGAAGGTTCTACTATCCCTGTTTGAGCTTCTACTGTCCCTGTTTGAAGGTTCTACTATCCCTGTTTAGAAGGTTCTACTATCCCTGTTTAGAAGGTTCTACTATCCCTGTTTAGAAGGTTCTACTATCCCTGTTTAGAAGCTTCTACTATCCCTGTTTAGAAGGTTCTACTATCCCTGTTTAGAAGGTTCTACTGTCCTGTTTGAGGTTCTACTATCCCTGTTTAGGAGGTTCTACTATCCCTGTTTAGAAGGTTCTACTATCCCTGTTTAGAAGCTTCTACTATCCCTGTTTAGAAGGTTCTACTATCCCTGTTTAGAAGCTTCTACTATCCCTGTTTAGAAGCTTCTACTATCCCTGTTTAGAAGCTTCTACTATCCCTGTTTAGAAGGTTTTACTATCCCTGTTTAGAAGGTTTTACTATCCCTGTTTAGAAGGTTTTACTATCCCTGTTTAGAAGGTTTTACTATCCCTGTTTAGAAGGTTCTACTATCCCTGTTTAGAAGCTTCTACTATCCCTGTTTAGAAGGTTTTACTATCCTTGTTAAGAAGGTTCTACTATCCCTGTTTAGAAGGTTCTACTATCCCTGTTTAGAAGGTTCTACTATCCCTGTTTAGAAGGTTTTACTATCCTTGTTAAGAAGGTTCTACTATCCCTGTTTAGAAGCTTCTACTATCCCTGTTTAGAAGGTTCTACTATCCCTGTTTAGAAGGTTTTACTATCCCTGTTTAGAAGGTTCTACTATCCCTGTTTAGAAGGTTCTACTGTCCCTGTTTAGAAGGTTCTACTATCCCTGTTTAGAAGCTTCTACTATCCCTGTTTAGAAGCTTCTACTATCCCTGTTTAGAAGGTTCTACTATCCCTGTTTAGAAGGTTTTACTATCCCTGTTTAGAAGGTTCTACTATCCCTGTTTAGAAGCTTCTACTATCCCTGTTTAGAAGCTTCTACTATCCCTGTTTAGAAGGTTCTACTATCCCTGTTTAGAAGGTTTTACTATCCCTGTTTAGAAGGTTCTACTATTCCTGTTTAGAAGGTTCTACTATCCCTGTTTAGAAGCTTCTACTATCCCTGTTTAGAAGGTTCTACTATCCCTGTTTAGAAGCTTCTACTATCCCTGTTTAGAAGGTTCTACTATTCCTGTTTAGAAGCTTCTACTATCCCTGTTTAGAAGCTTCTACTATCCCTGTTTAGAAGGTTCTACTATGGGGTCACTTTGACCCCATCTCCTACCAGCTTAAAAGCTAGTCTTTGGGATCAACCATCCCCTCCCCTCCGCTGTCTCCCTCGCTTCCGGGGTTCTCCTTGGCCATCCTCCCCTACTGTGTTTGCCTCTGGCTGTTTCCCATTAAGGAGTGGTGACCTTGGAACTCTCGGTCGCTGTTCTTTCTCTCAGGCCCTAATTACTTGGGGAAGGGATACCAGTAATAGATCCGGACAGGCTACAGCACTGAAGGTTCTGAAAATTTAATGATTTTTGCCCTGTGGGAAGTAGCAGCTCTGTTTTAGTCTTGCTGCTTTTCTGTGGCTCAGCTTGTCTGCTTGAACACAGGTGGGCTAAGGGTACTGTGCTAAACTGGTCCAGCATTTTAAAAAGATCTTATAGTAGTTGGACAATTCCTCCCAGTCAGCTCTCGATTGCGGGGTTCCTCAAGGCTCGATCCTTGGTCCCCTTCTGTTTTCCCTCTATTTCTTCCGGGTAGATTTTTCTTGCTGGTTTGGTTCTCCCGTCGGGCTTGAGATGTTCTGCGGATGGTTGTTTTATTTTTGCTTATAGGATAAACGGATTTCTTTTTGGCCCCCTCTGTCTTGTCTCCACGCTGGCCTTGGTCCCTGGTTCGTTTTGTGTGAAGGCTTGTACGTGGTGCGGAAAATATGGTGAATCCGGGGTGAAAGTAATCGCCCGTCGCGACTTGTTAGTCTGTTTTTTCCGTTGGTTTTGTACTGCTCTTGCCGGCCTAGTTTCCCTCAGCGTCTTCAGGCTGTTAGACGCTGCGCCCGCCTTCTCTCCGGTTCACGGCGTATGAGCACATCTCCCCGTCTAGCCGGTCTTCACTGGCTCCCTGTCTTTAACAGGGTTCAGTTCAAAATCCTGTTGTTGACTTTAAGCGTTGCACGGTTCTGCTCCCAGTTCCCTCTGAGTTTTGTCCGCCCGTTCCTACCAGTCTCTTAGGTCTCTTTTTTTCTGGAGGTAAGACACAGGTGAATTAGGGGTGCTAGGCGTTCTCTGTGCTGCCGCCTCTGGACGCACTCCCTTGACTAGGTCAACGCAGTCTAACATTTTAAACCTGCTCGTCCATTTTGGGACTTTCCCTGTTTAATCTTTTTTTTCTCTCTTTTATTGTTTTATCTTCTTTATGTCTATATGTTGATGTTTTTATTGTTTTTGTCTGAGAGGGGGGGGTGGAGTAATGAAATGATCCCTGTTTAGAAGGTTCTACTGTCCCTGTTTAGAAGGTTCTACTTTCCCTGTTTAGAAGGTTCTACTATCCCTGTTTAGAAGCTTCTACTATCCCTGTTTAGAAGCTTCTACTATCCCTGTTTAGAAGGTTCTACTATCCCTGTTTAGAAGGTTCTACTATCCCTGTTTAGAAGGTTCTACTATCCCTGTTTAGAAGCTTCTACTATCCCTGTTTAAAAGGTTCTACTATCCCTGTTTAGAAGGTTTTACTATCCCTGTTTAGAAGGTTTTACTATCCCTGTTTAGAAGGTTCTACTATCCCTGTTTAGAAGCTTCTACTATCCATGTTTAGAAGGTTTTACTATCCCTGTTTAGAAGCTTCTACTATCCATGTTTAAAAGGTTTTACTATCCCTGTTAGGAGCTTCTACTATCCCTGTTTAGAAGCTTCTACTATCCCTGTTTAGAAGGTTTTACTATCCCTGTTTAGAAGGTTCTACTATCCCTGTTTAGAAGGTTCTACTATCCCTGTTTAGAAGGTTCTACTATCCCTGTTTAGAAGCTTCTACTATCCCTGTTTAGAAGGTTCTACTATCCCTGTTTAGAAGCTTCTACTATCCCTGTTTAGAAGCTTCTACTATCCCTGTTTAGAAGGTTCTACTATCCCTGTTTAGAAGGTTCTACTATCCCTGTTTAGAAGGTTTTACTATCCCTGTTTAGAAGGTTCTACTATCCCTGTTTAGAAGGTTTTACTATCCCTGTTTAGAAGCTTCTACTATCCCTGTTACGAGCTTCTACTATCCCTGTTTAGAAGGTTCTACTATCCCTGTTTAGAGGGTTCTACTATCCCTGTTTAGAAGGTTTTACTATCCCTGTTTAGAAGGTTCTACTATCCCTGTTTAGAAGCTTCTACTATCCCTGTTTAGAAGGTTCTACTATCCCTGTTTAGAAGGTTCTACTATCCCTGTTTAGAAGGTTCTACTATCCCTGTTTAGAAGGTTTTACTATCCCTGTTTAGAAGGTTTTACTATCCCTGTTTAGAAGGTTCTACTATCCCTGTTTAGAAGGTTCTACTATCCCTGTTTAGAAGGTTTTACTATCCCTGTTTAGAAGGTTCTACTATCCCTGTTTAGAAGGTTCTACTATCCCTGTTTAGAAGGTTTTACTATCCCTGTTTAGAAGGTTTTACTATCCCTGTTTAGAAGCTTCTACTATCCCTGTTTAGAAGGTTTTACTATCCCTGTTTAGAAGGTTCTACTATCCCTGTTTAGAAGGTTCTACTATCCCTGTTTAGAAGGTTCTACTATCCCTGTTTAGAAGGTTTTACTATCCCTGTTTAGAAGGTTCTACTATCCCTGTTTAGAAGGTTCTACTATCCCTGTTTAGAAGGTTGTACTATCCCTGTTTAGAAGCTTCTACTATCCCTGTTTAGAAGGTTCTACTATCCCTGTTTAGAAGCTTCTACTATCCCTGTTTAGAAGGTTTTACTATCCCTGTTTAGAAGGTTCTCCTATCCCTGTTTAGAAGGTTCTCCTATCCCTGTTTAGAAGGTTCTCCTATCCCTGTTTAGAAGGTTTTACTATCCCTGTTTAGAAGGTTCTACTATCCCTGTTTAGAAGGTTCTACTATCCCTGTTTAGAAGGTTCTACTATCCCTGTTTAGAAGCTTCTACTATCCCTGTTTAGAAGGTTCTACTATCCCTGTTTAGAAGCTTCTACTATCCCTGTTTAGAAGGTTCTACTATCCCTGTTTAGAAGGTTCTACTATCCCTGTTTAGAAGGTTCTACTATCCCTGTTTAGAAGGTTTTACTATCCCTGTTTAGAAGCTTCTACTATCCCTGTTTAGAAGGTTCTACTATCCCTGTTTAGAAGGTTCTACTATCCCTGTTTAGAAGGTTCTACTATCCCTGTTTAGAAGCTTCTACTATCCCTGTTTAGAAGGTTCTACTATCCCTGTTTAGAAGGTTCTACTATCCCTGTTTAGAAGGTTTTACTATCCCTGTTTAGAAGGTTCTACTATCCCTGTTTAGAAGGTTCTACTATCCCTGTTTAGAAGGTTCTACTATCCCTGTTTAGAAGGTTTTACTATCCCTGTTTAGAAGCTTCTACTATCCCTGTTTAGAAGGTTCTACTATCCCTGTTTAGAAGGTTCTACTATCCCTGTTTAGAAGCTTCTACTATCCCTGTTTAGAAGCTTCTACTATCCCTGTTTAGAAGGTTCTACTATCCCTGTTTAGAAGGTTTTACTATCCCTGTTTAGAAGGTTCTACTATCCCTGTTTAGAAGGTTCTACTATCCTGTTTAGAAGCTTCTACTATCCCTGTTTAGAAGGTTCTACTATCCCTGTTTAGAAGCTTCTACTATCCCTGTTTAGAAGGTTTTACTATCCCTGTTTAGGAGGTTCTACTATCCCTGTTTTGAAGGTTCTACTATCCCTGTTTAGAAGGTTCTTCTATCCCTGTTTAGAAGGTTCTACTATCCCTGTTTAGAAGGTTCTACTATCCCTGTTTAGAAGGTTCTACTATCCCTGTTTAGAAGGTTTTACTATCCCTGTTTAGAAGGTTCTACTATCCCTGTTTAGAAGGTTCTACTATCCCTGTTTAGAAGGTTTTACTATCCCTGTTTAGAAGGTTCTACTATCCCTGTTTAGAAGCTTCTACTATCCCTGTTTAGAAGGTTCTACTATCCCTGTTTAGAAGGTTCTTCTATCCCTGTTTAGGAGGTTCTACTATCCCTGTTTAGAAGGTTCTACTATCCCTGTTTAGAAGCTTCTACTATCCCTGTTTAGAAGGTTTTACTATCCCTGTTTAGAAGGTTCTACTATCCCTGTTTAGAAGGTTCTACTATCCCTGTTTAGAAGGTTTTACTATCCCTGTTTAGAAGGTTCTACTATCCCTGTTTAGAAGGTTCTACTATCCCTGTTTAGAAGGTTCTACTATCCCTGTTTTGAAGGTTCTACTATCCCTGTTTAGAAGGTTCTATTATCCCTGTTTAGAAGGTTCTACTATCCCTGTTTAGAAGGTTTTACTATCCCTGTTTAGAAGGTTCTACTATCCCTGTTTAGAAGGTTCTACTATCCCTGTTTAGAAGCTTCTACTATCCCTGTTTAGAAGGTTCTACTATCCCTGTTTAGAAGGTTCTACTATCCCTGTTTAGAAGGTTCTACTATCCCTGTTTAGAAGGTTCTACTTATCCTGTTTAGAAGCTTCTACTATCCCTGTTTAGAAGGTTCTACTATCCCTGTTTAGAAGGTTCTACTATCCCTGTTTAGAAGGTTCTACTATCCCTGTTTAGAAGGTTTTACTATCCCTGTTTAGAAGGTTCTACTATCCCTGTTTAGAAGGTTCTACTATCCCTGTTTAGAAGGTTCTACTATCCCTGTTTAGAAGGTTCTACTATCCCTGTTTAGAAGGTTCTACTATCCCTGTTTAGAAGGTTCTACTATCCCTGTTTAGAAGGTTCTACTATCCCTGTTTAGAAGCTTCTACTATCCCTGTTTAGAAGGTTCTACTATCCCTGTTTAGAAGGTTCTACTATCCCTGTTTAGAAGCTTCTACTATCCCTGTTTAGAAGGTTTTACTATCCCTGTTTAGAAGGTTCTACTATCCCTGTTTAGAAGGTTCTACTATCCCTGTTTAGAAGGTTCTACTATCCCTGTTTAGAAGGTTCTACTATCCCTGTTTAGAAGGTTTTACTATCCCTGTTTAGAAGGTTCTACTATCCCTGTTTAGAAGGTTCTACTATCCCTGTTTAGAAGCTTCTACTATCCCTGTTTAGAAGGTTCTACTATCCCTGTTTAGAAGGTTCTACTATCCCTGTTTAGAAGGTTCTACTATCCCTGTTTAGAAGGTTCTACTATCCCTGTTTAGAAGGTTTTACTATCCCTGTTTAGAAGGTTCTACTATCCCTGTTTAGAAGGTTCTACTATCCCTGTTTAGAAGGTTTTACTATCCCTGTTTAGAAGGTTTTACTATCCCTGTTTAGAAGGTTTTACTATCCCTGTTTAGAAGGTTCTACTATCCCTGTTTAGAAGGTTCTACTATCCCTGTTTAGAAGCTTCTACTATCCCTGTTTAGAAGGTTCTACTATCCCTGTTTAGAAGGTTTTACTATCCCTGTTTAGAAGCTTCTACTATCCCTGTTTAGAAGCTTCTACTATCCCTGTTTAGAAGGTTTTACTATCCCTGTTTAGAAGGTTCTACTATCCCTGTTTAGAAGCTTCTACTATCCCTGTTTAGAAGGTTTTACTATCCCTGTTTAGAAGGTTCTACTATCCCTGTTTAGAAGCTTCTACTATCCCTGTTTAGAAGCTTCTACTATCCCTGTTTAGAAGGTTCTACTATCCCTGTTTAGAAGCTTCTACTATCCCTGTTTAGAAGCTTCTACTATCCCTGTTTAGAAGCTTCTACTATCCCTGTTTAGAAGCTTCTACTATCCCTGTTTAGAAGGTTCTACTATCCCTGTTTAGATGGTTCTACTATCCCTGTTTAGAAGCTTCTACTATCCCTGTTTAGAAGGTTCTACTATCCCTGTTTAGAAGGTTTTACTATCCCTGTTTAGAAGGTTCTGCTATCCCTGTTTAGAAGGTTCTACTATCCCTGTTTAGAAGGTTCTACTATCCCTGTTTAGAAGGTTCTACTATCCCTGTTTAGAAGGTTTTACTATCCCTGTTTAGAAGGTTTTACTATCCCTGTTTAGAAGGTTCTACTATCCCTGTTTAGAAGGTTCTACTATCCCTGTTTAGAAGGTTCTACTGTCCCTGTTTAGAAGGCTCTACTATCCCTGTTTAGAAGGTTCTACTATCCCTGTTTAGAAGGTTTTACTATCCCTGTTTAGAAGGTTCTACTATCCATGTTTAGAAGGTTTTACTATCCCTGTTTAGAAGGTTCTACTATCCCTGTTTAGAAGGTTCTACTATCCCTGTTTAGAAGGTTCTACTATCCCTGCTTAGAAGGTTCTACTATCCCTGTTTAGAAGGTTCTACTATCCCTGTTTAGAAGGTTCTACTATCCCTGTTTAGAAGGTTCTACTATCCCTGTTTAGAAGGTTCTACTATCCCTGTTTAGAAGGTTCTACTATCCCTGTTTAGAAGGTTCTACTATCCCTGTTTAGAAGGTTTTACTATCCCTGTTTAGAAGGTTCTACTATCCCTGTTTAGAAGGTTTTACTATCCCTGTTTAGAAGGTTCTACTATCCCTGTTTAGAAGGTTCTACTATCCCTGTTTAGAAGGTTCTACTATCCCTGTTTAGAAGGTTCTACTATCCCTGTTTAGAAGGTTTTACTATCCCTGTTTAGAAGGTTCTACTATCCCTGTTTAGAAGGTTTTACTATCCCTGTTTAGAAGGTTCTACTATCCCTGTTTAGAAGGTTCTACTATCCCTGTTTAGAAGGTTTTACTATCCCTGTTTAGAAGGTTCTACTATCCCTGTTTAGAAGGTTCTACTATCCCTGTTTAGAAGGTTTTACTATCCCTGTTTAGAAGGTTCTACTATCCCTGTTTAGAAGGTTCTACTATCCCTGTTTAGAAGGTTCTACTATCCCTGTTTAGAAGGTTTTACTATCCCTGTTTAGAAGGTTCTACTATCCCTGTTTAGAAGGTTCTACTATCCCTGTTTAGAAGGTTCTACTATCCCTGTTTAGAAGGTTCTACTATCCCTGTTTAGAAGCTTCTACTATCCCTGTTTAGAAGGTTCTACTATCCCTGTTTAGAAGGTTCTACTATCCCTGTTTAGAAGGTTCTACTATCCCTGTTTAGAAGGTTCTACTATCCCTGTTTAGGAGGTTCTACTATCCCTGTTTAGAAGCTTCTACTATCCCTGTTTAGAAGGTTCTACTATCCCTGTTTAGAAGGTTCTACTATCCCTGTTTAGAAGGTTCTACTATCCCTATTTAGAAGGTTCTACTATCCCTGTTTAGAAGGTTCTGCTATCCCTGTTTAGAAGGTTCTACTATCCCTGTTTAGAAGGTTTTACTATCCCTGTTTAGAAGGTTCTACTATCCCTGTTTAGAAGGTTCTACTATCCCTGTTTAGAAGGTTCTACTATCCCTGTTTAGAAGGTTCTACTATCCCTGTTTAGAAGGTTCTACTATCCCTGTTTAGAAGGTTCTACTATCCCTGTTTAGAAGGTTCTACTATCCCTGTTTAGAAGGTTCTACTATCCCTGTTTAGAAGGTTTTACTATCCCTGTTTAGAAGGTTCTACTATCCCTGTTTAGAAGCTTCTACTATCCCTGTTTAGAAGGTTCTACTATCCCTGTTTAGAAGGTTCTACTATCCCTGTTTAGAAGGTTCTACTATCCCTGTTTAGAAGCTTCTACTATCCCTGTTTAGAAGGTTCTACTATCCCTGTTTAGAAGGTTCTCCTATCCCTGTTTAGAAGCTTCTACTATCCCTGTTTAGAAGCTTCTACTATCCCTGTTTAGAAGGTTTTACTATCCCTGTTTAGAAGGTTCTACTATCCCTGTTTAGAAGGTTCTACTATCCCTGTTTAGAAGGTTTTACTATCCCTGTTTAGAAGGTTCTACTTTCCCTGTTTAGAAGGTTCTACTATCCCTGTTTAGAAGGTTCTACTATCCCTGTTTAGAAGCTTCTACTATCCCTGTTTAGAAGCTTCTACTATCCCTGTTTAGAAGGTTCTACTATCCCTGTTTAGAAGGTTCTACTATCCCTGTTTAGAAGCTTCGACTATCCCTGTTTAGAAGGTTCTACTATCCCTGTTTAGAAGGTTCTACTATCCCTGTTTAGAAGGTTCTACTATCTCTGTTTAGAAGGTTCTACTATCCCTGTTTAGAAGGTTCTACTATCCCTGTTTAGAAGGTTTTACTATCCCTGTTTAGAAGGTTTTACTATCCCTGTTTAGAAGCTTCTACTATCCCTGTTTAGAAGCTTCTACTATCCCTGTTTAGAAGGTTCTACTATCCCTGTTTAGAAGGTTCTACTATCCCTGTTTAGAAGCTTCTACTATCCTGTTTAGAAGCTTCTACTATCCCTATTTAGAAGGTTCTACTATCCCTGTTTAGAAGGTTCTACTATCCCTGTTTAGAAGGTTTTACTATCCCTGTTTAGAAGGTTCTACTATCCCTGTTTAGAAGGTTTTACTATCCCTGTTTAGAAGGTTCTACTATCCCTGTTTAGAAGGTTCTACTATCCCTGTTTAGAAGGTTTTACTATCCCTGTTTAGAAGGTTTTACTATCCCTGTTTAGAAGGTTCTACTATCCCTGTTTAGAAGGTTCTACTATCCCTGTTTAGAGGGTTCTACTATCCCTGTTTAAAGGTTTTACTATCCCTGTTTAGAAGGTTCTACTTTCCCTGTTTAGAAGGTTCTACTATCCCTGTTTAGAAGGTTCTACTATCCCTGTTTAGAAGGTTCTACTATCCCTGTTTAGAAGGTTTTACTATCCCTGTTTAGAAGGTTCTACTATCCCTGTTTAGAAGGTTGTACTATCCCTGTTTAGAAGGTTCTACTATCCCTGTTTAGAAGGTTTTACTATCCCTGTTTAGAAGGTTCTACTATCCCTGTTTAGAAGGTTCTATTATCCCTGTTTAGAAGGTTCTACTAACCCTGTTTAGAAGCTTCTACTATCCCTGTTTAGAAGGTTCTATTATCCCTGTTTAGAAGGTTCTACTATCCCTGTTTAGAAGGTTCTACTATCCCTGTTTAGAGGGTTGTACTATCCCTGTTTAGAAGCTTCTACTATCCCTGTTTAGAAGGTTCTATTATCCCTGTTTAGAAGGTTCTACTATCCCTGTTTAGAAGGTTCTACTATCCCTGTTTAGAGGGTTGTACTATCCCTGTTTAGAAGCTTCTACTATCCCTGTTTAGAAGGTTCTACCATCCCTGTTTAGAAGGTTCTACTATCCCTGTTTAGAAGGTTCTACTTTCCCTAATTAGAAGGTTTTACTATCCCTGTTTAGAAGGTTCCACCATCCCTGTTTAGAAGGTTTTACTATCCCTGTTTAGAAGGTTCTACTTTCCCTAATTAGAAGGTTTTACTATCCCTGTTTAGAAGTTTCTACCATCCCTGTTTAGAAGGTTCTATTATCCCTGTTTAGAAGGTTCTACTTTCCCTAATTAGAAGGTTTTACTATCCCTGTTTAGAAGGTTCTACCATCCCTGTTTAGAAGGTTCTATTATCCCTGTTTAGAAGGTTCTACTTTCCCTAATTAGAAGGTTCTACCATCCCTGTTTAGAAGGTTTTACTATCCCTGTTTAGAAGGTTCTACTTTCCCTAATTAGAAGGTTTTACTATCCCTGTTTAGAAGGTTCTACCATCCCTGTTTAGAAGGTTCTACTATCCCTGTTTAGAAGCTTCTACTATCCCTGTTTAGAAGGTTCTACTATCCCTGTTTAGAAGGTTCTACTATCCCTGTTTAGAAGGTTCTACTGTCCCTGTTTAGAAGGTTTTACTATCCCTGTTTAGAAGGTTTTACTATCCCTGTTTAGAAGGTTCTACTATCCCTGTTTAGAAGGTTCTACTATCCCTGTTTAGAAGGTTTTACTATCCCTGTTTAGAAGGTTTTACTATCCCTGTTTAGAAGGTTTTACTATCCCTGTTTAGAAGGTTCTACTATCCCTGTTTAGAAGGTTCTACTATCCCTGTTTAGAAGCTTCTACTATCCCTGTTTAGAAGCTTCTACTATCCCTGTTTAGAAGGTTCTACTATCCCTGTTTGGAAGGTTCTACTATCCCTGTTTAGAAGGTTTTACTATCCCTGTTTAGAAGGTTCTACTATCCCTGTTTAGAAGGTTCTATTATCCCTGTTTAGAAGGTTCTACTATCCCTGTTTAGAAGGTTCTACTATCCCTGTTTAGAAGGTTCTACTATCCCTGTTTAGAAGGTTTTACTATCCCTGTTTAGAAGGTTCTACTATCCCTGTGTAGAAGGTTCTACTATCCCTGTTTAGAAGGTTCTACTATCCCTGTTTAGAAGCTTCTACTATCCCTGTTTAGAAGGTTCTACTATCCCTGTTTAGAAGCTTCTACTATCCCTGTTTAGAAGGTTTTACTATCCCTGTTTAGAAGGTTCTACTATCCCTGTTTAGAAGGTTCTACTATCCCTGTTTAGAAGGTTCTACTATCCCTGTTTAGAAGCTTCTACTATCCCTGTTTAGAAGGTTCTATTATCCCTGTTTAGAAGGTTTTACCATCCCTGTTTAGAAGCTTCTACTATCCCTGTTTAGAAGGTTCTACTATCCCTGTTTAGAAGGTTCTACTATCCCTGTTTAGAAGGTTCTACTATCCCTGTTTAGAAAGTTCTACTATCCCTGTTTAGAAGGTTCTACTATCCCTGTTTAGAAGCTTCTACTATCCCTGTTTAGAAGGTTCTACTATCCCTGTTTAGAAGGTTCTACTATCCCTGTTTAGAAGGTTCTACTATCCCTGTTTAGAAGGTTTTACTATCCCTGTTTAGAAGGTTTTACTATCCCTGTCCTGATACGTAACAGAAGGAGAAATGTAGCTCTGTCAGAACACAGAGAGCTCCACTCTATAAGGTTTTTATCAAAAGTAAACATACAGCCTGTTCCAAAACATGATGATACTCTGAGAATGCTTAAGTTAGCTTTACTAAATGTTCGATCTCTGGCAGGAAAATCATTTCTACTCAATGATTTTATCACTGAACATCGTCTTGACTTTATGTTTTTAACTGAGACCTGGTTACATGAAAACTGTCATTCAGCTCTTATTGAGGCCACGCCCCCTAACTTCAGTTTCATCAGTGAAGCCAGAGTGAGCAGGAGAGGTGGGGGGGTCACTGTCTTATTTAGGGACTCATTCCAGTGTAAACAGTTATCTCTTGGGGATTTCCCTTCTTTTGAATACGTGGCTTTACAGCTGACGGCCTCATCCAGAGTCATGTTTTTAAATATTTATCGGCCGCCCAAATACTGTGCAGATTTTAATGATGATTTTACTGAACTGTTGTCTTTGATCTGTGCGGACTTTGACCATCTTGTTATCACTGGTGATTTTAACATCCATTATGACTGTCATCAGGACAAAGGGACCAAAGACCTGATTAACACTCTGGACAACTTCGGGTTGACCCAGCATGTCACAGAGCCCACACACAATAGAGGACACACCTTAGATCTGCTGATCTCGAAGGGTCTGGACATTTCTAAGGTCACGGTGTGTGATGTGGGGCTGTCGGATCACTGCTGTGTTTTCTTTGAGAGTACCATCTCAGTGCACACAAATGTCTCAAAGGAGGTGATAACAAAACGGTGTATAACTGAAAATACCAGTGAGATTTTTAACCAGGTCTTCTCTCTAACACCTGCCCTGTCAGGGGCTTCAGTCAATGAGCTGGTCACTAGCTTTAATGCTAACATGCTGAGTGTCATGGATTCTATTGCTCCTATTAAGGTGAAGGTTATCTCTGGAAGGAAAAAGTCTCCATGGAGAAAATCCACACTGGTGAAAACTGGAAAGAGAGAGTGTCGGAAAGCTGAGCGCAGATGGAGAAAAACAAAACTACAGGTTCATTATGACATCTATAAAGAGAAACTTCACTTTTATAATCTACAGCTGAGGAATGCAAGGAATTCGTATTTTTCTGACATCATCACTAAAAATGGTCATAATGCTCGGGCCTTATTTGCTACAGTCGACAGGCTAACAAACCCTCCTGTGTCAGTAGCACCTGAATTTTATTCCATCAAAGTCTGCAATGACTTTGCCAAATTCTTCACAGACAAAATCCAAATTATTAGACAAGCCGTTGGTTCAACAACAGCAGGTTCAGGTCATGTACTGTGTCCACCAAGTCTAAACATGATGACACAGTTTTATCCCATTACTAGCAAAGAACTGGAGGACATCTTGCATCAACTGAACTCCTCCTCTTGCTGTTTGGACATCCTGCCCACTGGTTTTTTAAAAGAGGTCTCAAAGACCTTGGAGTCAGATCCAACCAGTCTACATGTGCTTTGTGGACTTGGAGAGGACGTTCGATCATGTCTCCCGGGGATTCCTGTGGGGGGTGCTCTGGGAGTATGGAGTACCAGACCCCCTTGTTCGAGCTGTCCGGTCCCTGTATGACCGGTGCCAGAGCTTGGTCCGCATTTCCGGCTGTAGGTCGAATCCATTCCCGGTGAGGGTTTGACTCCACTAGGGCTTGTCTTTGTCGCCGATCCTGTTCATAACCTTTATGGACAGGATTTCTAGGCACAGCCGAGGTGTTGAGGGGATCCGGTTTGGTGGCCTCAGGATCGGGTCTCTGCTGTTCGCAGATGATGTGGTTCTGTTGGTGTCGTCGGGCTGTGATCTCTAGCTCTTGCTGGAGCGATTTGCAGCCGAGTGTGAAGTGGCCGGGATGAAAATCAGCACCTCCAAATCCGAGATCATGGTCCTCGCCCGGAAAAGGGGGGAGTGTCCTCTCCGGGTTGGGAGTGAGGTCCTGCCCCAGGTGGAGGAGTTCAAGTATCTCTGGTCTTATTCAGGAGTGAGGGGAAAATGGAGCAGGAGATGGACAGACGGATCGGTGCGGCGTCTGCAGTGATGAAGACTCTGCATCGGTCTGTCATGGTGAAGAAGGAGCTGAAGAAGGAGAAGCTCTCGATTTACAGTCCATCTACGTACCTACCCTCATCTATGGCAATGAGCTGTAGGTCCGAAAGAACGAGATCGCGGGTACAAGCGGCCGAAATGAGTTTCCTCCGCAAGGTGGCCGGGCTCTCCCTTAGAGATAGGGACTCAAAGTAGAGCCGCTGCTCCTCCGTATAGAGAGGAGCCAGATAAGGAGGCTCGGGCATCTAGTCAGGATGCCTCCTGGACGCCTCCCCGGTGAGGTGTTCCAGGCACGTCCCACTGGGACGGGGCCCCTGGGGAGACCCAGGACACGCTGGAGGGACTACATCTCCCGGCTGGCCTGGGAACGCCTCAGCAAAAACATTTTGAGTACTTATTTATGAATGAAAAGTAAAATAAATGGTGTTTTAAACTGTGAAATTACACGTATACACAAATAAATAGTGTTCCCAGCTGGCACCGGACGTCAGTTCGATGTCAGAGGGATGTTGGCGCCCTACGTTGAATAGACGTTTGAATTTGGTTGAAAATGGAAGGTTGACGTCTAAACATTTGTTCTAATGTCTTAGACGTCGCTGACGTCAACTTAATGTTGATTCGATATCAATGTTCGACGTCGGGCAGATGTTACATTGTTACATCAAATCAACGTTGGGGTTTGTAATGGCCATCCAACGTTGGATTTTTATGTCAAATCAGCGTTGGTGGTTGACGCCAACCTCAGTCAGTCAGTCAGTCAGTCAGTCATTTTCTGTACCGCTTATCCAGTTCAGGGTCGCGGGGGTTGCTGGAGCCTATCCCAGCTGTTATCAGGCGAGAGGCAGGTACACCCTGGACAGGTCGCCAGTCTGTCGCAGGACCAACACAGAGAGACAGACAATCATTCACACTCACATTCATACCTAGGGGCAATTTATAGTGATCAATTAACCTAACACGCATGTCTTTGGATGGTGGGAGGAAGCCGGAGAACCCGGAGAGAACCCACGCATACACGGGGAGAACATGCAAACTCCACACAGAAGGGCTGGGCGATATGACTAAAATCCCATATCACGATATAACAAATTCTATATCATGATAACGATATACATACGATATAGCTTTTTTTTTTGGGGGGGGGGGTAAATTCAATAATAATTGAATCAATGAATAATTTGTATTTAAAATGCAATGTCGAAATGCTGTTTCAAATCATGTATTGAACAAATAAAGGTCGTAGGTACTAAATGTTTCTTCTACTTCATTTTGTCTCAGCAGGATTTGTTGGTGACATGATTTTAATACATAAATACAGAGAAGTTTATTGTTTAAACCTAAAATGATTTATTTTGAAACACCCGGAAGTGTTTTATTGTGAAGGGCGCTCAACTTGAACTGTTCTATCCTGTTTGCGCGCGCTTGACTGCTGTTATTGTTACTGAACGGCAACTTCAGGCTGCTCTTCCTGTAAACTTTGCTGAACAAATAAATGTCCAGATGTCCAAACGTCCATAAATGACGCGTTTCAGACCAGGATGATTAGTTCTCAACAAGATGTCCGACCAAACCAAACCAAACCGAGGAGCTTGTAGTTAAAAGAGGGAAGACTTCTGTCGCATGGATGTGGTTTGGATATATAAAAAAGGCCGACACGGTCACGGACCAGACAACAGAAGGTTTCCCGGCTCTTGGGACTGTAGTCAGTCTTTTTATATCCAAGCCACATCCATACGACAGAAGTCGTCTCTCTTTTAGGTAAAAACCTCTCAGTTTGGGTCGGCTGGTCATCTTGTTAAGAATTAGTCTAATTACACCCCTCTGAGTGGTCCGCCATCATCTCTCTCCATGTTTGTTTGCAGTGTGCGTGTGCACGCAGCGCATCTTGATTAAATACTGCAGTAAAGCGCCTATCGCCGCATAAACGATAGAGCTTCATATGAAACGATATAAGTTTTCAATCGTCCAGACGATATATATCATTATATCGCCCAGCCTTACCACACAGGAAGGCCACTGTTGGAAGTAGAGGCTGGATTACCACAGGTCACGTGATTCCCATGGGAGTCCCACAAGATGGGAGTCAACTTTACTATTAACCACGTGATTGGGTACAGGATTAAAAGGTTAACGGGAGCAGACGGGAGCAGGAATCAATTAATATAATAGAAAAATGACATCAGATCTGCTCCACATTTTGCAGTTTTCTCTCAGGAAGCCTTGACGATTGCAGTGAAAAAGAACTACAAGGCCCAAAAGCCCGCCCCACACAGTACATCCGGTCACTACTTCCCCGCCGTAATTGAAAAATTATGGAGGCAGCAAACACCAGCGGAGAAGCCGATGCGGCAAAAAATGTTTTACAAAGAAAAGTAAAAGGTAACGACTTATCGATTAGGCTGACAGAACTGGCAGGAAAGGCAGGAAATCTAACTTCACGAGAGTCGAGTGTGACGGTGTTAACACGCTATGCTGCATGTAAAACGTGTTTGGCGATCGTCAAGTACACCAGTGAGTCAAGGATGAGTGGTCTCAAGAGGCACACTTGCAAGGGATATCCTGGAACGAGTCAGCAAAGCATCTCTTCATCTGTCAAACGCAAATTACCATCGTGTGTCAAGTCTCGTTTGACCAACAAAATTGCTCGCATGTGCAGCCAAGATATAAGACCTGCGGGGGGAGCTGCTCGACATCGGAGCCAAGTATGGAAATAACGTGAAGGCGGAAGATGTACTGCCATGTGCGCGCACAATTTCCTGTCATGTTGAAGAAGAGTATGGAAAAATAAAAAATCTCGTCATCGAAGACCTCCGTCAGGTACGTCACGCCACAGTTTTGAAATACAAAAATTTTACCTTGATATCATGCAGTGATCATTGTCTATGCTCTTCCTGACAAGAGATCACATTTTTCAATCTTTTAAACAGTTTAATTTCCCATTATTTCAATTAGCTTTTTTCTTTTTTTTAATTTATTACGTGCAATATATCTTTGAGGGCTAATAATGTATTCAATTTCTTTTGTGCAGACTACAAACCATGCTATAACCACAGACCTCTGGACAGAGGAAAGGACCAACACACACTACATCACAGTTACAGTCCATTACATCCTTGACTGGAAGATGGTGAACAGATTTCTGGCCACAAGAGAAATGGAGGGTGTCAAATCCAGTGACTTCATCAGAAGGACTGTGGAAGAAATCCTTCAGGTATCTCTCGTTCTCATATTGGATCATTTTTATTTACATGCATGTACAATAAATACTGATAATTTAAGTTGGGAAAAATCTAAGAACACAACAAAAACATGCCACAAAAGGAACAATAAGAGAAGATGCAAGTATAAATAATTATATATACATATACATATATATATAATATATATATTATATGTATATATATATGTATGTGTGTGTGTGTGTGTGTGTATATAGATAGATAGATAGATAGATAGATAGATAGATAGATAGATAAATGTGGGTATGTATGTGTGTGGGTGTGTGTGTATATATGCGCAAATATAAACACATCAGTAACTGTGACTGTCCCTCCCAGCACACTAGTCTGGCAGACAGCAACTTAATATCCTTACATACACATTCTTTGTGAGAAGCAAGAAATGTGTTCTTGTTTTCAAGGTTACAAGAAAAAGAATAAAGTTTCTGCCTCTTGCAGAGTAGGGCTAGAACCTATGCCAGCATTTATCAGGCTCAAGGGGAACCATTTTGAGTAAATCCAGACTTAAAATGTATTTGTCTTTATTTTTATCTTGGTATATATGCTTGAAGCATTTGTGAACTGAGTATTTTGTCTTAATATTATATGATGAATTTATTAAATAAATCTTTGCACAATTAGATGCTTGTTGATCATTCTGTTGTATCTTATGCCTCAGCTGCTATTTGCTAAGCTATATATTTTTTTAATCTCTCGTAGGAATTTGGACTCCTGAGCAAGAACACTGTCTTTGTGACAGATAATGGCTCAAACATGATTGCAGCATTAAAGGATTATGTTCAACTCTCCTGTGCTGGCCATAATATCAACTTGATCTTAAAACATGTGTTTGACCACTTGGATGAGAACAACCCAGTGCACAGCAGCATCATCAAGCTGTTTAAGGATACAAAGACCCTTGTCACACATTTCAAAAGAGCAGGGTAAGATAACATAAAATCTTAAAAAATAGAAAAAAGGGAAATAAATATGGAAAATAGCTACCTCAGTCTACGATTGCAAAGTTCACATTTCTTGACTTAATTTCAACTGTAAATCTCTTCTTTTTAACGCCCCCCCAACAGCTTGTAATTTGTAGTCACTATAACCCCATTTTTTCTGTGCATTTTAGGTTACAAAAAGGAGAATCAGTCACTGAAGCAAGCTGTGGAGACGAAATGGAATACCAGACTAGCAACGCTCCAGTCTGTAAATGATGCCCTGAGGTCCGGTAAGCTGCATGACATCTTGCTTCGCCGAAATAAGCTACGCTACCTAAACAACATAGACTGCGAACTCCTTGAGGAAATCATCCAACTCCTGAAACCGTTTGATGAGGCTACCAGGCACCTCTCTACTGATCAGTTACCTACCCTTCACCTAGTCCTTCCAACCAAGGCAACTCTACTGAAGAGTTTGCTGATCCAGAATGGAGACAGTGTAGTTGTAGAAGAGGTAATATAAATCATTGCTGATTTTTGTTGTTTAGATGGTGGTCATTCCTACAACAGGAGCTCAGTCCTATGCAGTATCAGTGACTTAGTCAATAAAAAATTGTGAGTTTAGTCATGTCCAAGAGAAACAATAATTCAATACTTTATATAGATGTAAAACTGCTCCAAGTCTGAAATAAATGATAACCTCTATCATGATATCATTGCATGTATCATGTGATTTTACTCCTCCTCCCCTAGCTTAAAGGCAAGTTAGCCCAGGCAGTGGAGTTGAAATTCAAAACCCACCTTTACCATAAGGTAGCCACAGCCCTCTCTCCGAGTCTGAGGAGTTTTTTGAGGAAAACTCTTGCCGGTCAGGAGTATGAGGAGGTCCGTCCCTGTTTCTGGCAGCTCTCACAGAAACAGGGACGGCCATGAGGAGAAAGAGGGTGAATAACACCAGCATTCACAGAGCACTCGCAGAGTAATTCTAAATGTAATGACAAGATGTCTTCAATTAATTTATCTAGAGGCATACTTTTTTTTACACACACACACCCACCACACCCACGCACACACAGATGTGTAGAGTTTTGTGTATTACCCCTAATAGGTAATATTTTATGTAAGAAATACCCTAATTAGACTTCAAAGAACTATAATGCAAATGGTGATGTTCTGTAACAATCTTTCTTTCTTCCTGAAGGTCCACCGCCAGAGGCAGGAGCAACAGAGGTGCATGACTTTTTTACTAGTTGTGTTGAAGAAGAGGAGAGGGACGAGGACAATGGCAATGAGTCACAGGGCCTCCAGTTGGTGTTAGAGGTTTTTGTCGGGGGGAATTTGATAGGAGGGTAAAACAAAAAAAAGAATAAAAAAAAAAAGAAAAAGAAGGAAAAAAAAAAAAAAGGGCATTTTTAAAAAAAAAAGGGTGGACAAAAAAAAAAATGACAGTAAAACTTGACAGTACTGAGTGACTCTAAGGTGACACGTGCCCAGTCTCTGCTCGACCTCTGGCAGGAAAGGTCAGGTGGGCTGGTGCCAGGTGCCAAGAGGTTGTTGGCAATCCCAGCAACAAGTACTCCCTCTGAGCGCAGTTTCAGTGTTGCAGGAAGACTGATCGAGGAGACGTTCCACCCTCAATCCAGAAAATGTGGATGCACTTCTGTTCCTACATAGCAACATTTAAGGTTTCTGGACTCAATTTGTAAGAATGTGTTGGATGAGGTGTTAGAAAAAATCTAAATAATTTCTAAATAAATGAGAAAAAAATGCAACTTTATGTTTGTTTATTCAAGCATTGAAGACATTGTGTGAACCAGGAGCTAGACTAAAGTAGGTGGGAGAGAAGATCAAATTGCATCCATTGTATTATCTGGAGGACTAAATGAAGAAAAAAATGATGGGAGTGGTATGGGAGCAGGATGGGAGGGGTACAGGACAGGGATTTT
The DNA here is from genome assembly GCA_023101725.1 of Atherinomorus stipes. Lineage (NCBI taxonomy): Eukaryota > Metazoa > Chordata > Actinopteri > Atheriniformes > Atherinidae > Atherinomorus > Atherinomorus stipes. The sequence continues at coordinate 102,461 of JALJCO010002444.1, forward strand.
TTTCTTGCTCTGGCCCAGGATTGGGATGGGACAGGATTTTTTTCCTGTGGGAGTGGGATGGGACAGGAGTGAAAATCCACTCCTGTGTCACCCTCTAGTTGGAATAGTTGACCCCCCCCCCGCTGGGAATTGAACTAGCAACCTTCTTGCTGTGAGGCTGCAGTGCTAATCACCACACCACCGTGCAGCCCAATTGACCAAAATATATGGGCAGTTATTTTGCGCCTTGGTTTTTCCACGTTTCTTGCGACTCTGTTGACTATTTTGAATGAAACGCTTGATTGTTGGATGATCACGCTTCAGAAGCTTGGACATTTTAAGAGTGCTGCATCCCTCTGCAAGATATCTCACTGTTTTTGGCTTTTCGGAGCCTGTCACGTCCCTCTATGACCCATTTTGCCAAAGGAAAGGAAGTTGCCTAATAATTCTATTTGCCTAAGGAGTGATGAATAGAGTTAAAAACTAGTTTTGTTGTTGGATTACTGCATATGTAAATACTCAAAGAAAAAACGGATTTTTAGCGGAGTATTGTTTTGAAACGCCGACCTCTTCTCAGTAATACAGTTGGGTCCGCTGATGATATGGAGCTTTACCCGGAGACCACGTTGACTTCATTTTGATTGGCACACCTTTTTGGCTTGCTTATTTGGAGAATTAGGTCAAGCTGCAGTCGGAGTTTGCTTAAGGCTACTGCTAGCAACATGGGCACTTAGACAGTGTGAGCTACGTTTATAGACAAGACAGCATTTAGAAAATAAATAACTTCAGGTAATGACAAGGTTGTGGCCCCCTCTAGTGTTGCTGCAGAAGTTTGCTTTAAATCATTTGTTTGAAACAGCCTGACTGCACAGAAGTTACTACTAGCTCCATACACGAAGTGAATAGACAGGAGGGGAGGGGGAGCGGACGGTGATAAACGTTAGGAGAGAGAGAGAGGGGGGCGTTGTTTATTTGATAGTGTGCTCTTATTGGAGCAATTAAATTACGTAGAATGATAGAACTACGTAGAATGATGGAACTACGTAGAATGATAGAACTACGTAGAATGATAGAACTACGTAGAATGATGGAACTACGTAGAATGATGGAACTACGTAGAATGATAGAACTACGTAGAATGATAGAACTCGTAGAATGATGGAACTACGTAGAATGATAGAACTACGTAGAATGATAGAACTACGTAGAATGATGGAACTACGTAGAATGATGGAACTACGTAGAATGATGGAACTACGTAGAATGATAGAACTACGTAGAATGATGGAACTACGTAGAATGATGGAACTACGTAGAATGATAGAACTACGTAGAATGATAGAACTACGTAGAATGATGGAACTACGTAGAATGATAGAACTATGTAGAATGATGGAACTACGTAGAATGATAGAACTACGGAGAATGATAGAACTACGTAGAATGATGGAACTACGTAGAATGATAGAACTACGTAGAATGATAGAACTACGTAGAATGATGGAACTACGTAGAATGATAGAACTACGTAGAATGATAGCCTGCTGTCTGATTCAACTGTTTCTGAGCAGAGAGACAAAGCTGACAGACCATAAACATGAACTTTGATTCTCACTCTGACATTCACATGACCTCATCAGAGCACAACAGATCATATAATACACCGAAAACCCCAGAAAAGTGAAATTTGATGTCATGGCACCTTAATACACCTGATATAGGGTGATGATGTCATTAGACCACACCCCTTCTCATTACAGAGATGCACATCACCTGATATGCTTAATTGGTAGCAGGCTTTCGGTCTACACAGCTTGGAGTAAGACAACATGCATAAAGAGGATGATGTGGTCAAAATACTCATTTGCCTAATAAATTCACTCCCTGTATATAGACAACATGTGAACCTGCTGGAAGTTCCTGCGTTAGTACTGACTGGACACCAGTTATTTATGTTGTTTCCAGCATCTGTTATTATTCTCACTGATGTTATCAGATGTTTTTTAGTGAGAAACTACAACAGAAATGCAGCTGGTGTTCTGTTTCCTGTTACCAGATATAAAACATTGTAACGGTTTTTAATCCCGGCATGAAGCTCTGCTGCGCGTGGTTACTGCTGAGATTACGTCTCTTACAAAATCGAAACATAAACTAGAGCCGTTCTGTCCAACGATACGTTTGATCAGCTGTTTGTCGTCAAAGCCAAAACGTTCTTCAGCTCCTGGAACGTCCGAACACATCGCTCTGTCCTCCAGTGGAAACTGTTCCCACTACGATCCCTCTGGAGGAGTCTGAGACATCTGGAGCAGGAGTGATTCTGGACTGAAGAGTCTGTCTGATAGTCGGAGGAAATTCCACAATTTCTCAGCCCTGAAGACTAAAACAGCTGTAAGACACTGATGAATATGGACACAGGTGAGTTTCTCCGGGCTAACATCAGCTCAGAGGAAGGGAGGCCAGCATCTGCACCCGTATGATCCAGAGAAACCCAGCGCCGGTCCTGGTTCCTGCTGCAGGAGGACAGGGTCTGGATCAGGAACTGGTGGCTGCGTCCATACATGCACATCTGTAGCATGTTTACGTAACGCTGCAGCTGAGAGGCAGATGGAGGACGATGCAGTGGCGTTAAGTAGAGATGAGAGGGAGGGAACGGGGACAGAAGCAGCGAGGCTTCGGAGGATGAGCGGGAGCATTTGGTGATTGGGGAGGATTAGAGGATTACTAACGCAGCTGTCTGTGTGCACCAGCACCAGTACGAGTCTCCTGCAGCTGCATCTGCCACAGTGGACGTCCAGGTCGCAGCATGGAGGCGTCTGGAACAGGTGAGCAGGCGTAGATTTGGTAAACATCGTTTAACTTGGTCCATTTTTCTGGGAAAGTTTCTGGTGGTGAAGATGCTTGAACACTGGACAGAGAAGTAGTCTCCTGTTCAGCATCACGGATGCTCCGTTACAGTTTCAGGCTGAGTGAATCTCATCTGCTGCTCTGATCTGACTCATCACGGAGCATGACGCTCCCTCTCCATGTGTTTCCAACACTGAAGCCTCATGTTTCTGGAGACAGACTCCACTGCAGACCTGGATTTCAATCACAGCAGACTGTAGTGTGACTTCTCATTAGAAGTTGGGATAAATAGATGGTAGATGATCTGGAACAGGCTCAGACCTGGAGAAACTAGTTGTGTCTGTTTTCGAGGCTGTGGAAGGATGACAGCATCCCACATTCACTTCACACATTCCTCATGTAACAAGATCGTTTCACATGAAACCTGTTAATGTCCAGTTTCTCTGAACTGAGATGATTTTTACTGAAAATATTCTCAGTTCGTGAACTGACTTTTTAAAAAACCTTTTCTGTTTAACTCCTTAAAGGGATAGTACACCCACTGAATGATGGTCCTTCATCTTCTCCTCATCCTCATGCTGAGCAAGACTCTGGAGCACTTTTTTAATATCTCAAATGCAGCCACATCTCAAACGATGGTTTCCAGTAAATTCTGGACGCTACCCACTCAGGACACGTGGATTACATTGGACGAGCAGTATGGAGGAATATTGACAAGTTTGTGTGGACTTTTTGGACCTTTTTGGCTCGGACCCCGGCAAACTCCATTATGTAAAAGTTGGGGAAAATGACCCCCCCCCCCCCGCCCCCCACATACACACATCTCCAGCTGCATTTGAGATATTAAAAAGTGCTCCAGAGTCTTGCTCAGCATGAGGATGAGGAAAAGATGAAGGACCATCATTCTGTGGGTGTGCTGTCCCATTAATGCCTGAATTCAATGATATGCGGAGAAAAACACAATCAATATTTAAAACGTATCCACAAAAGAGAAAAATACAACTTAAAAGGAAAGGAGATTTTTAGAAAAAGTAGATTCAGATGAAGGAAAGATGCATGACAACCAGAGCTGTAGGTTTATGCAACGATCTTCATAGTGACATAAAACAATCTAAATCTGTTTCTGCATTTGGAAAAAAATTGAAAATGGTTGATAAAGTGATATGATACAGGATAAGCCGATGTTTTGTTGTTTAATATTTCTTGTTTGTTTATATTTTGTGTGGTTTTCTTTAGTGTGTAACAGTCATCCAAGCTGAACAGCTGACAAGGAGCAGATATAAGTTTGTACTTCTTTCTGCTCCTTTTCATTCATGGTTTCTTTTAGTTGCAACATGAATTATTTATAATTATCATTGAACGAATGAAATAAAGAAAAATTGAAATTGAAAGAGTGGAAAAAGACTAGAAAAAGAAAACAATAAAATATTAAAATTGATAACAAGGAATAAACAGAGATAAATGTAAATAATTATAGATTAATTACTACATGAGTGAGTAAAAGCCAATAGATGAACATGATAATCAGGTTGCTAAAAATAAACAAAATAAACAAAGGCCAGAAAGAGTTTGTCACATGGACAAAGAGACCGGGTTTTCTGGACTACCAGACCCTGCTACCTCAGGACTACTGAGTAGGGGTGTGAGTGAGGAAGAGTTCAGGCTGAGAGAGAACGACAACCCTCCTGCACTGTCATCATTTTAGCTTGTTAGTTTAATTCAGTTCAATTCTACTTTATTTGTATAGCGTCCATTCATGACAACGTGACCTCAGGGTTCTTAACAGACAGAAAAATTCAGGTCAGATTCATAATAGCCTCGTTAAGGAAACCAGCAGATTGGATGGAATCTTGACTTGACCCGGTCCAATCCCCCATCCTGAGCAAGCACGGAGGGGTGGCGACAGTGGGAAGGAAAACACCCTTTTAACAGGGAGGAAAAACCTCCGGCAGAACCCGGCTCAGGTAGGGCGGCCATCTGCCTCGACCGGCTGGGGGGGAGAAGACAGAAAGGGAGACCAACAAACACTGCAACGTTATCCAGCCAGATCTGCTGAGAGAGGAGAACACAGTTAATGATGCAATACTGTCACAGGTTTCTTCATGGAGAGACAGAGAGTGGGAGAGGAAGAGCCCAGTGATGATGGGAGAGGAAGAGCCCAGTGCATCATGGGAGAGGAAGAGCCCAGTGCATCATGGGAAAGGAAGAGCCCAGTGCATAATGAACGTCCCGCAGCAGTCGAAACCTATAGCAGCTTAGCTAAAGCTAGGTACTCATTACAGGATTCTTGAGACCTTCACAGATGTAGAGACCACACACTTGATGATTACAAAAGACCAATCGCACAAGATTTCCCTCTTCTGATCATATAGTGTGGGGTGGAAACTACGGAGAACACCCCACACTAACTGATCAGCAGAGAATCGGCTTCTTCACTGTCAACATCCCAAATCTCGCCATATCAAACAAGACTTCAGTGACTTTAGCGTAAGCGATCATAGCGGACTTTTCAGCCTCACACATTATGGATAAAAACACACATACATAGAAAACAACCTTGTGTAAAATGTCATAGAGACAGCAGGGACGTGGCTGTATGGCTGCAAGTTGGAGGTGAATAAAAATAATTACCACAAACATCAGATATCTTGGAGAGAGGGGTCTGTTCATAAGAGGATCAAAAAACTCCGAGAAAAACTAAGAACTAATGGTTGACTTTGGGGGAAGGAAATTCTGAGTTTTAATTCAAAAAAAAGAAAATTGATTGGGTTTAATAAATCAAGTAGAATAAGGGGAATAATTAAAAAAAAAAAAAAAAAAAAAAAAAGGAAATGAGAAGGAGAGGGGGGGGGGGGAAAGAAAAAAAAAAAAAAAAAAAAGGAAAAAAAAAAAGTAAAAAAAAAAAAAAAAAAAAAAAAAAAAAAAAAAAAAAAAAAAAAAAAAAGAAAATAAAAGGGAAAAAAATAATAAGAAAAAAAAAAAAAAAAAAAAAAAAAAAAAAAAAAAAGAAAAAAAAATATTAAAAAAAAAAAAAAGAATTAATAAAAAAATGTTATTTCCAGGACTGTGAGCTACAGTTGTGCTCTCCTTTGTTTTTACTTCCTTTTCCGTCAGTCCGCTGTTAACTGCTACGTCCTGATTGGCTGTTGTTCCGGGAGCCTCTACATGATTTCCCAATGAGAGCAGCGTTTTGATTTTGCACAGCTGTGAACACTGTTTGGGTCCTCTCGGAACACCACATACACACCAGGATTTCCAGTCACAAATACTAAACATGTTCATTGTCTACCATCTCTCCTTCCGAGGCCTTCCAGGCAGATTGGACCAAACAAAATCACTCATAATTCACGTCACACCATGGGAAGATCAGATGCCATGTTTTTTGCAAACATCCCACAATCGGACCTTTGCTGGGTTTGACTGTAAGGGGAAGATCGGGACATAAATCGGGCTGATTGTCCTGTGTACAGTACCTTTAGGGATGGCTAACCATCCCTAACTATAAGACTTATATAAAAAAAGAAGGTTTTAAGCCTGATCTTAAAGGTAGAGAGGGTGTCTGCCTCCCCAACCTGAGCTGGTAACTGGTTCCACAATAGGGGGGGGCCTGATAGCCAAACGCTCTGCATCTCATTCTACTCTAATGCTGCGTACACACCAAACGCGATTTGGGCATCAAAAACGCACCTGACGCCCAAAGTTGGACGCTGGGTTGCTAAAAAGTCAGACGCTTGATTTCCCGCGTCTTGATGCCCCCGACGTGCGTTGATGGATGTCCAGCCAAGACGTGCTCGATGCCTCGGGAGGAGCCCCGCCTTTTTCTTTTTCCTGTCACCGGTCTGTCTGCACCATGGCAGATGCAGGAGAGAGCCGCTCGGCTTTATGTGATAAACAAAGCTAGGAAACGTCGTCATTGGGCGTCTCTGCGCCGTGTCTGGTTCACCAGATGATTCCAGGTGTTCTGAGAGTGATGAGTTTCATCATTTACTCCAGGAGCTACTGACGAGGGGCGCTTTCATCCATCTGATCCGGCCCAGTTTAACGTCCCGCTGTCCCGATGGGGGCAGCATTATCAGCCCAGTAAATCCCATCAGGACAGCAGGTAGGGCTGGGCGATCAGGTGATTGTAAATCGAGATCGTGATTAATTTCTGGTCGATGTTGGTTATCAGCTGTGTCCCTATTCACTCGATTACATCTATCAATAAAGTTTATGAAAGAAAAAAAGATCGGACCTTTTCCGGCACCATCCGCGAAGAAGCCACAAAGAAGAAGGAAAACCCATGAAGAAGAAGAAGAGGCCACGAAGAAGAAGTAGTAGAAGAAATGGCTAATACACGCGAAACTGACGTTGGTGAAAAAGACACCTTGACAGAGTTATCTGAAGATGATGTTATAGTTGACAGGAGGGGTATCTCAACGTCAGTTGTGTGGCGGTGGTTTGGATACCTAAACAGTGATGTGGAGCAGAAAAACCCAGTGAGCAAAATAAGTCAGCGGTCTGTGGCTTCAAAAACTGGTAACACAAACAGCTTATTTAACCATCTGAAAAAATACCACCCAAATGACTATACAGCATGTATGCAACAGAAACAGCTTCTGCACAGCCTGCCAGTTTGGTACAGAGTACTACCTCAGCTTCTCCGAGCGGCACCGCAACACGACCAAGGCAGCAATTACCCCATACGAACGGGATTCAAAGAGGAGTAAAGCAATTACACACGGAATAGGGGTTATGCACGGTCACTTTCGGTTTACGACAAGTCAGCCCCACTACTTCCGGTTCAGCACTGTTTGCGGTCTGTGGTCACAACGGGTAAAATGACATTTTTTCACGCACTGTCTTCAAGACCTGCCTCGCATCAACGTGGACGATGTCCACAGGATTTTTCAGATGCACACTGCGACATCCACAAGCAAGCGGATTAAAAGCTTTAAGTTGTATATAACCAACTTCATACACGATTATGATAAGTGTTTAGCTAACACCGGTAGCTCAGAGGTAGCATCAGAGGACAGTAACAGATCTCTATTAACGGTCTATGGACAGTTATATGTTAAAAATGTTGTTGATTAGGACACTGTGTCCTAATCAAATATGAAATATGTGAGGGACAAATATCCCTCACATATTTCTCACCAAGAGAATAATTATTCCAATGAAAAAGAACTTGAATGGCGCCGGGTTTCAGCCTCCTCCTCCCACCTGACTCACTCAGCTCTTTGACATCCTGCGCTGTAAAGTGTCTACTGCAGACACGGGTGTGATGATGATGATGAAGTTTTCCCTTCTAATATTCCATCTCTTTTATAGTTGATCATCCGATGGAAATGTGTGAAAACTAATAACAGAATCATATTTAGCCGACGCGGCACACAAAGGACCACAGCAGTGTTCAGCTGTTGTCCCTTCACATTGCTGAAACTTGAATAACGGCTTCATCTCATTAACTACTACGACTGTTATATCAGTACATATAAACTATACTAAAGGTTACAATACAATCTGTCGTTTGGATTATGAACAATATCTCATTCATTTGTTTACTTCAGTCTTCAAATCTACCGCCACAACTCGCCCCACAGGCTGAACCGGGAATCCTTTACTGGCGTATTGGAAACCGGAAGTTCTTAAGAACATGTCATGCATAAACCCCATTGCATTTTATCTAGCAGAAGACATGATGCCTCTGAACACCAGGAGAAAGATGGGTTAAGATGAGTGATAGGATGAGAGAAAGCTGGAGACTGACTTAAGAGATTACTTTTGAGCTCCACTGACCTTTGGGCCAGTCGCACATTTGAGCCATATTTGAGTCTCACGATTCATTACATTGATAAGGAGTGGGTTCTTCAAAGCACATGCTTGCAGACGGTGTACTTTCCAGACCACACCACAAATTTTAGTGAGGAGACTGGAATGTGGGGTTGAGGAAGCGACTTGTGTGATAAAGATGGAGCAACATTGTGAAAGCTGTGCTTAAAGGTGGAATGGCTGCGCTGGTACCGGCTGCACTTAGCTATCGGTAAGTCTGATTATCTGGGCTTGTAGGCCTACGTTTAGCTAAAAGTAACATGCTTTCATGTTTATAATGTCACTATTCTTTCTGACCATATCTGACATACTTTTCGTATGGTGTTTTGCGAATTTTGTGTTTTTAAGGTTAAATGCACACATGGGGTGTGTGCGTAGGATAATTGCCATGTGAGATTGGTGTTGGCTCTAAACGAACGTTTTGAGATTTACGTTGGGACAGACACAAGTTTTGCATTAATAGAGATTTTGTAAGAGTTAAAAAAACATAAAAAAAAAGAAAAAAAACTTTGTTTTTTAACTATGTTGAGTGTAGATTGTAGTTTCCAATTCACTCTATTAATCTTGTGATTTTGGAGGTATAGTTAGTCATTAATGTAGCCTAACATTTTTTTTTTCTCTTAGAAGGAAGATGAAGGAAAGAGGATGAGAGAGCATTGGTGTTCTAATAAAGTGTAGTGCTTTTTTTACTTGTGGAAAAAGAAAAGGACACTAATGCTGCTAAGAAGAACTAAAACTGCAAAGAAGGTTAATTATGGAATCGCCATAGTTGGGGTCCCGTGTACCATGATTGACGAGTTGGAGAGGAGAAGGCATTGCAAAGTTTTATCTGACGACCGGAAAAAAGACCTGATCCTTATAGCAGGACATAGATGTTTGGAGTCTGTCCAAAGGCCTGATCCACTTGAGACTTACTGACGCCTGTTGGAGAGTCTATGTAGTGTTCTGTGTACCTGCCTGCACCTCTTCAATGATGACGTTTAAAGCAGAAGACACTGACAAGCCTGACCAAGACCATTAAACTTGTCAGCTCCTGAATGACAAGTTTGATGTGCTGCACTGATGACTTGAGTTGGCAACGTTGTTGTGCTTAAGACCCACTACATTAGGCTGATAAAGTAGAGGCTTGAAGACCACACTGTCTCTCAGATGTTGGAGGAACAGAGAACATCTCAGTTTCCTTCAAAGAGCTGCAACTTCAGCAAAAAGGCAAAAGGACACTTGGCAGCTTTTTCAGAAAGCCTCTCCCCATCCCAATGCTGGGCTGACAGACCAGAGGCTGCAGAGGTGAAAGACTGCAAGTCCAAAAGCGAGGGAAAAACCCTTAAGGGGGAAAAAAACAAAAAACTAAACAAGAAAACTCTTGGCTAAAGGTACCTTTGATTCCTGCCACCAGCTCTCTCAAGAAAACGGAAATATTACGCAGAAAAGTGGGGGTGTCTGCAAAAAAATATCTATAAAAAGCTGAGTTGGTAAAGTGAAAAAATGAATTAATTTTTTTTTTTTTATGATTTTTTTATTTTTTTTTTTTTTTAAAAAAATAAATAATAATTAAAATAAATGGAAGAAGTATTCTTTTTTTATTTTATTTACTTAATGAATTTTTTTTAAATAATTTTTTTAAAAATTTCAAATATAATAAATTTCCTTTTTTCTTTTTTACTTTTATATTAATCTAAATTTTATTTCAAAAAAAAAATTTAAATTAAAATACTAATAATAATATATATAAAACACCTAATACAAAAATAAAAAAAAAAAAAATAAAAAAAAGGCGGGGGCGCAGATGGTGCCTTATATACAGTAGAGGCCCATTCATTCGGCTTCCTTCATGTCCATTATACTGTATGAACGTGGGTCTATGACGAATCTGAATACAGTGGCGCCCAAAGGAGTTGGACTGATGCAGAAATGTTACTTGTGAGTAAAAACACATATAATTCCCTGGAAAAAAGGTCAAAGTTGAAAGAAACAAAAGTTATCCTTTAATAACCCTTGGCCACCCTGCTGTTTTCTCTGGCCATCCTGTGGCCACCCCTAAAAAATTTCTGCAGGCAGTAGAAAATGAGCAGAAATGACAGAAAAAGAGACGGAAGTGACTAAAACTCGGCCTTGCTGAGAGCTTCTTACAGGTTTAAATAAACAGCAAAAAATCTCTTTTTGAAAATAATCTTTCTTCAGAGAATCTGAAGGCAAAATCATTCCTTATAGAAAATATGAATCAATTCAGGGAAAAAAATAATAACAATCATAAAAAATTTGATTTTCTATAGCGCTTTTAAAAAAGAACTCAAAGACGCTTTACAGACAAAATAATAACATGTATAATAACATGTTAAACAGGTAAGATTTGAGTGATTGTTTGAAGGTGGTCAGAGAGTCGGAGTTCCTGATATGGAGAGGGATGGAGTTCCAGAGGGCGGGGGGGCGGCGATGGCGAAGGCTCGATTATCCAAGGTCCGGTGCTTGGATTTGACAGCAGGTTTTAGGAGATTGGAGTCAGCAGAACCGAGGCGGCGGGGAGAGTGGTGGTGCTGAGGAAGGGCTGTGAGATATGGAGGAGCTCGGTTATGGAGGGCTTTGTAGGTTATGAGTAGGACCTTAAAATGGATGCGTTGCTTTATGGGGAGCCAGTTAAGCTGTTGGAGGACTGGGGTGATGTGGTCTCTGGAGTGGGTGTGAGTGAGGAGGCAAGAGTTCTGAATGTATTGCAGTTTTTGAAAATCGGAGGAGGGGGTCCATAGAGAAGGCTGTTGTAGTAGTCGAGTCTGGATGAGAGAAAAACATGAATGAGTGTTTCAGCATCACAGGTGGAGTGAGGGACGTAGATGGGCGATGTTACGTAGATGAAAGAAGGCTGTTTTTGTAACATGACGGATGTGGGGTTTGAAGGAGAGAGTGGGGTCAAAGATGATACCAAGGTCCCTGAATTGTGGGAAGGGGGTGACTGTGTGGTCGTCGATGGTGATGGAGAAGGGAGGAGAGATTTTGGACCAATGATCATGATTTCTGATTTATTGTAGTTGAGTTTGAGGAAATTGGTGGTCATCCAGAGTTTTGATGCGGAGAGACAGTTTGCGATGGTTGATACAGTTGAAGGGGAGATGGATTTGGTGGAGAGGTAAAGTCGCATGTCATCGGCATAGCTGTGGAAGTGCAGTCTATGTTTGTGAATGATGTGTCCAAAGGGGAGGATGTACAGGATAAACAGAAGGGGGCCAAGCACCAAACCCTGGGGTACGCCATGGGTAACCGAATGGTGGGGGATGTGCAGTTGTTGATGGAGATGAAGTGAGATCTATTGGAGAGTTTTCTCATTTATGAGCGTACTGCAGGAGAGAGCCCATTCACAGCTCCACCTCTGCCTCCCAGTGCTTCCTGTCTGCTGCATCATGCATGACCTCAGACATGAAGGCCGGAAAGATCCTTTCATTGTTGCATTTATTCTGATAAACATGCAGCATGAGCAGCTGCTGCTGGCAGAGGTGATGTGAAGCTGCTGCAGCAACCGCGGGTAGAAACATCCGACGTAACAACTGTCCTCCACCGTAGCAGCTTTACGGAAGTTTTTGCCTTTTTTTTCTGTCCTTTCATAATTCTTTTTATTGATTTTTTACATTTTCACACAAACAAAACACTGAACATTCCCACCCCTAAGTGAACACCCCCTGCTGTCACTTTATGTAACAAAAATACAGAGAGTAAAGGCCTTTACACACCTACTCTGAGTATTTTGTCCGAAAGATTCGCATGGCAACAGCTTTAATCAAATTAATGTCAAGTCAACAGGAGCGTTCACATCAGTGACAAAATTCCATCTTGCGATTGTGCGACGTTTATTTTTTCGAACTGAGGTTGATTTTCTTAATATTCGCATCCGACAGATACACAATCCACCAATCAGAGAAGGCGCTCTGACGTCACAGAGCTGGTCACAAGCAAAAAGAGACAGGTAAAAGAGAGAAGTGTCGCTTGCTTGCTGCTACTGTATCATTATGGCTCAGGTGTTATCATCTCTGTGTCGCAGCATCTTGTTTGACAAACAGCTGAAGGGGGGGAATCACCGCTGAAGTAGCAGTGTTTCCCTACATTTTGTTGCCATTTGAGGTTATTAGCTACATGTGTTATATTTAAAATCCTCATCTGGCATCTCCACGGTGAGATCAGCTGTTTTTCAGCACCCAGAGGTTTACCTGCAGCCGCCCCTCCCTCCATCACTGCTGCATGTGCTCACGTTCCTCTGGAATAATAGATACAAGTTTTTTGCATCTTCATAATTTTGCGCCGGAGCAGGTGTGTATAGACAAATGCGTTGATATTTCTCCTCCGAATTGTTGGCAGTTTCATGCCGTTTATTCGCATCGGTGCCGATGTGAAAAGGCCTTAAGAGGCGGATCAATGAAAGGCACTTGATGAGACAGAATAAAGTTGAGCGCTGAAGCACACTGTAGAAGCAGCATGGAAAGGCCTGAAACGTCAGCATTCATATCCAGGTGCATGTCTAGGGCAATGCCTGTACTTGTGTGAAGGATTTGTCAAAAAATGTCAGAAAAGGTCTCCACACCTTAAAAAACTTCAGCCCTGTTTCCACCAGCGGGTCTGAGTCTGGGTCGGATCAGTCCACACTTTTTTACGTCTCCACAGATAAAAACTGGGACGGGTAGCCTTATATCCGACCCGACCCGGCCTACTTTTTTGGTACCCTTCAGTAGGGGTTCTGATCTAACCGATTAGGACCAAATAGGTGGAGCTAATACACAGCAATCTGTTGATTAGCTAAAAATCCGTCACTTCCCGCGTGACCCCGTGTAAAAACAAAGCAAGGGTGACTCCTTTGTTTCTGTCACTTGTGGTGCTTTGGTTAAAAGGTGTTGCACGGCGATGATGTCACATGATCACGTAGCAGCGCTATTCGGTTAATATTACGCCTCCAGGTGAGGGTACAGTTTGCTGTGGGGATGCGTAAAATCAACATATCGGAACCAAACCCCCCTGATCCGGCCTGGCCCAACCCGACCCGACCCAGACCCACGGGTGGAACGGGGATAAGTGTGTACCTGATTTTCTCAAGCTTCAGGGTTAATAGCACGTCCTTCATCCAGTGGGGGACTGAGGGTGGGACAACCTCCCTTATCTTAGAAGCGTGCCAGGAGGGTGGTAAAGGCAACTATTTCATGACCCCCTACCGGTAGCTCCCTCCCTTCAGGAGTGATCCCGAATATGGACATTACAGGTGTTACGGCCACCTAGTTACTAACCCTTTGTCTTTCATTTTACATGCAATCCTCCTGCTCAATCCCTCTGTTCCCATTGGCCTGGCTCCCCACCACCATCATCTCCTCCCTCACCCTCTGATTGCTAATCAGTCTCACCTGGAGCAGCTGCTACAACTACAGAAGACCCCAGCACACCCTCAGTCAATGGCAACTGCTTGGCCTGGCAACAGTTGTCCTTAGTTTTTGTTTTTGGTGTCTTTGGTTTGAGTAACTGTCTTTAGCTTTTGATTTCCAGGTGTTTTTGTTTGGTTAATGGTTTAGTTACTAGATTCCATTTTCTTTGTCATTTTCACTGGTAGTTTGGAGTTGGGATAGCTAGGTCTTTTGTTGTAGTTTAGTTTTGGTTACAGGTCTTAGTTTATGGTGCTGCTCGCTCCCTTTTTGGTTCATAGCCTAGGTTTGTGTTTTTCCCCATTTGGTTCCCCTTTTTAGTGTTAGGCTTTGTCTGTCTCTTTATTTGCTCCTTTTGAGCAGCATCGCTAACCCCATCTCCTTTTCCGTTACAGTTTTCCAGGTTTTTGTTAATGCTTTAATTCACCCCTGAACAATAAAACATCTTCACTCCACCTTTTAGACCTGAAACCAGTATTTTGTTTGCGTCCCTAACCCCTAGCAGAGCTGGGACGTAACATCAGGGTTTGGATCAATTCTAACTGTTAAGGCAGAGGACAGAGCCTCAGAAATAGCCTCCCAGTAGTCCGTTAGCCGTGGGCAGGGCTAATACATGTGGATTAATGTTGCGTCCTCTAATCTATATCTATCGCATTATGGGTTAATTTGTGGATATATTTTTTGCTAGTATTGCTTTGGGGAAGAGTACCCGGTGGATCACTTTAAATTGGACCAGTGAGTGTCATGCACAGATTGAAGATGAGTGAACTCTTTTCACGATTTTTAACCAGGTTCCATCATCAATTGATGTTTTCAGGTCTTGTTCCCATGTAGTTCTGATTTTAGACATGGAAGTGCTTTCTAATCCTGTACATAAACCAAGTATATGTGAGAGTGCCCCCTCCCTTGTTGGGTTGAAAGACATGACGTCATCTGTTGTCAATTCAGGGGGGTTGTTAGGGAACTATGGAAGGGCAGCCTCAATATAATCCCTTATCTGGAAATATCTAAATAAATAGGAAGGACAAATCTGTAAAAGAGGCAAATATATTGTTGATAAAGAGGTCATTGAAGCATTTCAGGCCCCTTTGATGCCACGTGTTAAAAGTTGTGTAAAATATTGAGGGTGGAAAGCAAAGATTTGATGCAACTGGGCTGAATTTCTTGCAAGTTGAAATGTTTTCTAAATTGAAAGTAAATTTGAACAAAACGTTTTTGGCCTTTTATAAAGTTTGCTGCTGTTAAACGGGCGTGAAGCAGGCGCAGTACAGCCCATATTTCCACCAGACTGGTAGGAACATGGAGCAGAGCTGCATCCAACCAGCAGCGCTGTGATTGATCGAGTCCAGACTGCTCTGTTCAGTCCTGCAGGTTTCAGCGTGTCCCTGCTCCAACACACCTGTCTGTGGATCTGGTCTGTGAAGTTCTGAGTCTGGAGCAGGGACACCTGGAAACCTGCAGGCCTGGCAAGACCTCTGCTGGCCCACGTATACTGCAGGACAGGACTGTAAACCTGTAACACGGAAGGTTGTGAACTTTGCTTTCTCTTCGTTCTCAGACACGCGGGCGTGGGCCGAGATGCTCGGTGGAGGGAACACAGGTCAACCAGCAAGCATCTTCTAACCGCTCCCCTTCCTCCAGCTGCCCAGGAAACATGAAGCTCATTCCCCCTGCCCTCCTCTTCTTCGCTTGCACCTTGCCTGGGACCCTGAGCTCGCGGGGGTGTCCGCCCCAGTGCATCTGCTACAAGCACGCTGACCTGGTGGACTGCCGCGACCGCGGGTTTGAGCACGTTCCTGGGGGCCTCCCACATGGCACATGGCTGCTGGAGCTGGGAGGAAATAACCTGAGCGTCGTTGGCACCCGAGCCTTCACCGGACTCTGGTCCCTGCGGGTCCTGGTGCTGACCAGCAGCCGGATCACAGAGATCCAGCAACAGGTGGGAACAGAGAGTCGCAGGAGTGGTGAGAGCCCAAGTCCTCGGTTCATCCCTGTAAATAAAAGCCATGCAAAGCCGGTGAGAATGCCAGCAGGTCGCATCAGAGCTGGAGGTGAGGCGGTGGGAGGGGTCGCAGCGGCAGATGGAGCGTAATCCCTGGAGAGAGTTCAGCACTTATCTGGAGAGAAGCAGCTCATGAGACGAGTAAAGATAAAGCTGTTTTAAATGTCATGTACTAATACTAACCGCAGCGTTGTAGTCAGGGTGATCTGAGCTGGAGGTGAGACGGACACGCTGAAACCACAAGAGCGGGTCAAAGCAGCTGAAATCCAGAAAAAAAGAGGAGAAGCAGCGTGATGATGAAGATTACATCAGACGGGAATGATGAAGGTGGCTCTGGGAATGTAGAGATGGAATTCACGTGCCGCTCCTTCTGCAGAAACATTCAAGGACCAGCTCATTCGAACGTTTTCAGCCATGATTTTCATTTAAAATTCAAACAGCAACTAATCTTTATCAAGTAAATAATCACTAGTAGCAATTTAGAAGGCAAAATTTAGAACAGAATAATTCAAATGTACACAGCCATCAACATACACTCCATTGGTGAGAAATATTAAAGCAATAAGCCCCGAGAAGCTGTGGGTTTATGTGGTGCCCCGCCGTTGGAAAACCACTGTAACACACGGATTCAAGGGGATTGTTGCTTTTATAAAACAGTTACCGTACATACTGCCTATCAAATAGATAGAAATAAACACAGACAAAAATAAACAATTTATGGGTGATAATGAAATAATACAATGGAGAACTATTTGTTCTCCCACCACATAAGATTGAGTGGACATCGTGGTTGTGTGGTGGCAGACAGTCTGACTCTATAGATATATACAGTTAAAATTATGACAAGGACAAGGACGACTGATAAATTAGGGCGACGTGACAAGTTATGAACCTGATTTCAAGATGGGCTGACGTGGTATTCACAGACAGGAGACAGGAGGGGAGGGGTTTGACACAGAGGGACCTTTAAGCATCACAGAAACAGAGACACAAACAGAAGTGTGGGTCCGGAAGACGACAGACAGCTGAGCAGGCAGAACTTCACTACTGACCGCTGAGACACGTACACAGACGACACAGTCCTCTGCCGTAGTTTGCCAGTTATATTGTAATAAACGTCTATTACGCGTCTGTGGTTCTTCACCGCCGCCTTCCGGTCTCTGCTCAGCCTTAGCTGACCGGCTGACCAACAAGTGCCTGACTAAAAACAACACACTGCTGAAATCCATAATTCAGGTCTGTACTCTGACTCATAAGACAACATTAGCTTCTCTTATCATTATTCCTAAACGAGCAGCACTTCTGATTAGCTACCAGAAGGGCTAAACAACCACAGATGGTGACTCAACTTGTCTACAAGTAGCAGGAATCTCATGAAAAGGAGATATTTGCTTCAATTTGGCCTGTCACTAACATGAAAACGCAGATTTTGTTTCATTTTATTTTCTTATCTTCCTATTTATTTACTTTTTTGGCATTAAAAAAAGTTCCTTTCAAAAACTCCAACCAAAGTGAAGATTTACTTCCCGTTGTTTCTGCATCTGCATGTGGACATTAATAACCGGGGTTTTAAGGTTTAAAGCAGAACTCAGTAACTTCAGCTCGGGGCTCCTCGTAGTGGCGTCCTTTCACTGTCGTAAAGTTCAACCCCCACTCAGCCACACGCACCCCCACAGCACACAGACGGCTTCTCTACCTGCCTTTCCTCTATTTTGATCCCTGGATATATTTCTAAGCTTTTACTAGCTTGTTGATGCTACGTTGCTACGTTGGTAGCAGCACCACGTCTCCCTCTACTCAAAGCAAAGACCTGTATTTTCTGAAACGGGACGTTTTACCCGCGATTTGCGGGTAAATATGCCGTGGATTATATTTTTCTCTGGTGTTGGCGAGTAGCAGGTAAGAATACAAACTTTTATTTACTTTTTGCGGACGTGACAAGTGATTATTGAGCCTGAAGCAGTGATGCTTCACCCGGCGCCCAGACAGCGCAGCTACGTGAATCACTCTGGTCCAGCAAAGAGTTGGTTATGAGAGCCAGGAGCCGTGTTTAGGTGGTGGAAGCTAAAGAAATGTTTTCTTCCAATTAGCGCTGGTAGTCTGGTTCAGATCAGAGCTGGTAGTCTGGTTCAGATCAGAGCTGGTAGTCTGGTTCAAATCAGAGCTGGTAGTCTGGTTCAGATCAGAGCTGGTAGTCTGGTTCAGATCAGAGCTGGTAGTCTGGTTCAGATCAGAGCTGGTAGTCTGGTTCAGATCAGAGCTGGTAGTCTGGTTCAGATCAGAGCTGGAAGCAGCTCGGTAGATAGGGGACCTGAGTACCGTACAGCGGTTTCTGTTGTCGCAAGTTCTGCTCGGGTCGGTGCAGGCAAAGTTGCATAGAGCTGCTCGCAGGCCAGAGGCCCCGGCGGGAGGGGGGGGCACATTGAATTGCTCCGTAAACACTTTGTTTAGCCCCACGAGGATTCCGAAAAGCATTTATTGAGGTAAAAAAGTTACTGAGTTTCCCCTTTAAACATCACTGCCTGCAACAAACTCTGCTCTGATCACGTGTGCGACCTGTATTTACCAGGTTGTTACTGCCCAGACCAACCAGCTCCACCGGGTCAGCGGAGTTTTCATGTGTTTAAAATGGCGATCAGACAGATGACCCGCTCAGATCCAATAGCCTGCTCAGCCCACTCATGTCCATTTTTTTTTAATGCTAATGGATGATGAAGCGCTAAATACCAAGAAGAACGGGCCCACCCACGTCTCTCTCCGTTGCCTTGAACAGGCTGTGTGCTGCATACAGCTGCAATTCAATGGCAGAATTTCCCGCGCTGCCCTGCAGATGTGACGTCAAATGACGCCACATCCGCATCCCCGACAGTTTTGATCCAGGAAGAAGACGTCGGGGTAAATTCAAACACTGTAAGGGATACAAATGGATTTTTCTGCCGTCAGCAAACGATCCAGATCAACTGAAAGACACTAAAAAGTGGAACTACGAAGAATAAGTGTAGTAAACAACATTATAGCTTCAGTTTGTGCTCCCGTGACGGCTTGGCTCGTGGCTGCAGTTACCTGAAGTGCCAGTCGCGAGCTTCACTTCTTAATCTTGCCTCTAGTCCCTTCAAGCAGTGAACTCCTCCGACCCGCCTGTCATCACTTCTTTTCCCCCCGTTTCATTTCTCCATCCATAGTAATATTTCGCCACCCAGCCTTACGTCAGATTAAGTATTAAAACTAAATGTGGAGAAAAAGCAGCACTTCTCCCGGATCATCACCCAGCTGACGGTGAAGGAGTGAACCCTCAGAAAAAGCTCAAACCGTGACTGTGCTTAAAGAGGGTGTTTCATGTAATTATTAGGCACATAATTCTCTTTTATGGCACAACCAAATATCTGTGTTACCTTCAGTTGCTCTGAAAATACAGTAAACATAAAAAAACCTAAATAAATGTGGCATCATCCATGTCTGTATCTGACGCCTTAAAACTTAAAAAGGGGAAAAAGGGGGGGAAAAAAAAAAAAAAAAAAAAAATTTTTGGGGGGGGAGAGGGGGGGGGGGGGGGAAAAAAAAAAAAAAAAAAAAAAAAAAAAAAAGAAGAAAAAAAAAAGGGGAGGGGGGGGGGGGGGGGGGGGGGGGGGGGGGGGGGGGGGGGGGGGGGGGGGGGGGGGGGGGGGGGGGGGGGGGGGGGGGGGGGGGGGGGGGAGGGGAGGGAGAGGGGGGGGGGGAAAAAAGAAGAAGAGGAAGAGAAACATACTGTAATGTGCACATACAGATGGGGTGTAAATGGAAAAAAGAAAAAAGCGTTTATGTGTTGACTGTTCACATTTTATAGATAATCAGTCATCATAAAATGTCCTTTGTGTCACCCAACATATTTAAATGTCCTTGTCATTCATGTAATGGTTGTTTTTGGTTTATTGCTGCCTGTTTACAAAGCTGGTTTCATATTCTGAACCACAAACTTTATGTTTCCAAATTGTATGGCGATATATCAGCGAAGTAAACAATTAAGATATGTTTAGAAAGTTTTTTTGTTTTGTTTTTAAACGGACCTTTCTGTTGAAGCCGATGCGGGGGGGGGGGGTGCAGCACGTTAACCGAGGTGACAACACGGAGCGTCTGCAGCGAATCTCTACGTGACAAACTCATACCGGGTCACTAAAGTCCAACAAGCAGCAGCAGCACAGAACTGAACTATTGTTGCTTATTCTGCATCCGTTTATGACTCATGTTTAGAAGCTAAACGCAGCCTGCTACTAAATCCAGCTACGACATTACGAGTTGGCTAGTTTTAAAGACGAAGCACTCGGCTTTTCTGTTTCCTATTCTGAACCACAAACTTTGTGTTTCCAAAGCGCATGGCGATATTTCAATGAAGTAAACAGTTACAATACGTTTTTAAAGATTAATAACTTAGCTTGGAGTGCAGATGATGCTCCAGGCTTCTCTCTGTGAGGGGGGGGGGAGGAGCTGCATGGACAGCGGCGACAGTCAAGTCAACAGAAAGCTGCGTGTGGCGGCTGCCGTTAAATCATGACGGGGGATCGATACTGCCCGCGACTTAGGCCGATACCAGTACCCGCGACTTAGGCCGATACCGGTGCCCGCGACTTAGGCCGATACCGGTACCAGTAAAGAAACAAAGCAAAACCTTGCTGCTCATCGAAGGAAGTGTCTCACAGTTACAGCAGAAAGCTGCCAGAGGGGGTGAGCAATGGAGTAGCAGGTCGCGTCTCCCAAGAGCTCCTGCAAATTTAAAATATATTTAGCACTAACCTGACATTAAGACAAAATTCCGCAACAAAACCGGTGAGAAGAGATAGTCCAGACCTTAATTACGCATACCAGGGCAGGATGAAGTCAAGTTTGAGGACACATGCCTCCAACAAGGACAAGAAAGAACCAGGCCCCTCCGCCCGGACTCACCTGAAGGAAACTACCCAAGGCTAATGCTACCATTCTAGAGGCTATAAACGCTCTTCGTACGGAACTACAAGCCACCAAAGTAGAAATCTGTCAGACGATAGATGCTCGCATTGAAGAGGTATCCACCACGATTAGGGGAGAACTGCTCACCCTCAAGACCGCAACTCAAAATGCCATCCAAGCACTGAAAACGTCTCATGACCAGCACGGCGCATCCATTGCTGAGCTAGAACGCGCAGCCACACACTCATCAGATACCGTGACACTGCTACAATCGGAGGTAAAATGTTTACGCACAGAAATGAATCAGCTTACCGACAAATGCATGGACCTTGAAGGGAGATCCAGACGGCAAAATATACGGATCGCCATGTTAAAAGAAGGTGCAGAGAAAGGCACAGAAACGAGCACGTTCGCCTCGCAGCTCCTGAGGGACGTGCTATCTCTGGATGACTTGCTGCTGGTGGACCGAGCTCACAGAGCCCTACCAAAGCGCCCAGATGACACAGAACCTCCTCGAGCGCTGGTAGTGAGACTCCACTACGACCGCGACGTCACAACGATCCTACGGAAAGCCATGGCCCGGAGAGATCTCACATATCACGGGCAGAAGATCCACATTTTCCCTGACTTCACCCCCGAGATCGCAAAACGCAGAGCAGTGTTTAACGGAACCAGAGCACTACTTCGGGACAAACCAGGAGTTCGGTATGGACTTTTATATCCCGCGAAGCTAAGAGTGACCTTCAGAGGTACAGAAACAACGTTCACAGACGCGAGGGAAGCCCAGAGGTTTGCGGAGCGTCACTTTGGCCCGGGTGGAGAAAGTGCTGATAACCCCGCAGCAGACACTGGTCCAGATGCTGAGTGACTGGAATCTGGTGATATTTAAAGTCTGGATGTGATTCAGAACCAACAACGTTTAAATAATGCTTCGAATTTCTATTTTGGTTAAATAGTCAGCTGTTCTAAATCTTGTTGACAGTTTTTCTATTTAGAAATAGGCAGTTTATATTGCCTGATTTATGCCTATCAGACCATCTCTTCTTAGCTACTCATATGTTAGTTTGGTGTTTGAATGATATGTTTTTGCAGTTATTTTGAACTCTAACTAGGAGCTTATTGTACGGGAAGTCAGTAGCTGATTAGGTAATGTTTGTTTGTTATGCAAGTTTTCCTTTTTGTTTTTTTTTCTTCCTTTATAACTTCCTTAAAGGGGTCGCGCCTTACTTTGCAGGTTTTTCTTAGTATAGGCAAGACAGTAGGCATTTCATTTATGTTTGTAGGGGGGAGGGGGGTTGGGACTTATATAAAACGTATAATCTTTTTCTCCACACTTGTGAGGGACTCTATACTTTCTCTCATTTAAGTCTGAGTTATGCAAGTTAACACAACACAGGCAAAGAAGGGCGGACAGATTACTATGGTCACATGGAATGTTAAAGGATTAAATAATCCGGTGAAAAGGGGTAAGATACTGGCACATCTAAAATCATTATCCAGCAATGTAATTTTTCTGCAAGAAACCCACCTCAAAAAAAATGAACACATGAAACTAAGATGTAGGTGGATGGGGCAAGCCTATCAGTCAGAGCCAGAGGTGTGTCTATACTATTCAAGAAAGGTACACCTTTTACCCATAAATCAACTATATCTGATAGAGAAGGCAGATATCTAATATTAGTAGGGGAAATGTATTCGGTGCCCATTACTTTAGTTAATATATATGGCCCCAACATAGATTCTCCTCTATTTTACAAACATGTCTTAGCCCAAATCCCTGATATTTCACAGACCGACCTAATCATAGGAGGGGACTTGAACCTTGTACTAGATACATACTTAGATCGCTCATCCTCACGTAGAGCATCAGCCTCTAATGCCAGCATCTTCCTGAGGGAATATTTAAAAAACTCAAACTTGTTTGACAGCTGGAGGATCTTCAATCCACAGGGGAGAGCCTACTCATTTCACTCAAATGTTCATAATGTGTATACACGCATTGATTATTTAATTGTGGATGCAAAATTATTGCCCTATACCAATGAAGTAAAATACCACGATATAACCATCTCAGACCATGCCCCCCTTTCTTTATCTTTAAATTTAGATCATTTGTATAAACCGGAAAAGACATGGAAACTAGATCCACAACTATTAAAAGAGCCAGAATTCTGCAAGTTTATCAGAGAACAGATTTCTTTCTTCTTTGAAATGAATGATCTCCCAGGAACATCCCCATCAATACTATGGGAAACTTTGAAAGCTTATTTGAGGGGATGTATTATATCTTTTCAAGCAGCAAAGAAGAAAAAGAACCAAGCAGAATTGGTGGACTTAGAGCAACAAATTAGATGTTTGGACAAGGAAAACGCTACAAATCCCTCTACAGTAACTCACAAAAAAATTCTCTCCTTAAGATACAAGTATAATCAATTGCTGTCAGATCGCATTGTTAGGACATTCATTTTTACGCAACAAAAATATTTTGAAATTGGGGAAAAACCCAATAAACTACTGGCAAGGCAATTACGGAAAATGGAAAATGACCGTACAATCAAGAGTGTGAAATCAGATAATGGAGAAATTTTAACTTCACAAAAAGACATTAATCATAGATTTAAAAAGTTCTATGAATCATTGTACTCCTCAAGAGCTGTAAAAGATGATTTAAGTATACAGAAGTTTTTAGACAGTTGTAATCTTCCAACTTTAACTCAAGAAGACAAAGACTTCCTCAATGCAAATCTCTCAATCTCAGACATACAGGATACTATTAAATCACTAAAAAGTGGGAAAACGGCTGGTCCAGATGGATATCCAGGTGAATTTTATAAAGAATTCAGTGATCTCTTGTCACCTTATTTGTTAAAAATGTACATCCAAGCAAATCTAGATAACATTTTACCTCCTACTATGAGAGAGGCCACTATAATAGTAATACCAAAAAAGGATAAAGACCCTGAGGAAGTAGGAAATTACAGACCAATATCACTGCTGACCTATGATCAAAAGATACTAGCTAAAACTTTAGCTAACAGACTGAGTGTTTTAATTGAAAAATTAATTAATCCCGATCAGACTGGTTTCACACCAAACAGACATTCCTTTTTTCATTTGCAACGTCTTTATAATGTGATTTATTCTCGAAAGGAGGAGACTCCTGATTTAGCTGTCCTCTCCCTCGATGCAGAAAAGGCTTTTGACCAGTTAGAGTGGCCTTACCTCTTTGCAACCCTGAGGCGATATGATCTTGGTACACAATTTGAAAAATGGTTAAAAATCCTTTACCATCAACCCTGTGCTAGAATCACTACTAATAAGACATCCTCTTTGACATTTCAGTTATGCAGGGGCACCAGACAGGGGTGCTCTTTATCACCATTACTTTTTGCCTTGGACCTAGAACTGCTCGCTCAGTCAATTTGATCCAATCCCCTTATACAGGGTTATAATACTAAAGGAACTATAAATAAAATTTCATTATATGCAGATGATATCCTGTTGTTTATAACCAATCTACAGTGTACTATCCCAGCTATCTTGGACACAATTTCTAATTTTGGTAAATTTTCAGGTTATAGAATCAACTGGTCTAAGAGTGAACTGATGCCAATTAAACTGAAGAACCCTTCAACGTTGGAGAACACTCCTTTTAAAATTGCTCTTAATAAGTTCAAATACCTTGGAATAGAGGTTACCAAGAATTTTCATTCACTTTATGAAGCTAACTTCTCCCCCCTTGTGGTTAAGTTGCAAAACAACATTCAGTTTTGGAGATCTCTCCCCATCTCCCTGGTAGGAAGAATTAATGCAATAAAAATGGTTTTTCTCCCTCAAATTCTCTACCTGTTTCAAAATATTCCCATCTTTCTACCTAAGAAATTCTTTAAGAAACTTGATTCCATAATCATCCCATTTTTATGGGACTATAAAACACACAGAATTAGCAATGCCCACCTTTGCAAGCCAAAGATGGAGGGGGGACTTGCCTTCCCAAATTTCTTACTTTACTACTACTCCTGTGCGCTCCGCATTATTACAACATGGTTGGACCACAATTTTACACAACCTACGTGGCTCACAATGGAAACGGAAGATTGTAACCCTCATGTAATTGATGCATTAATTTTGTCACCAATAAATGTAGATAACTTAACATACAATAACATTATCATTAGCAGCATTATACGTATTTGGAAACAGATAAAATCCCAATTTAGGATTGAATACATATCTACATTGACACCAATAGCTAAGAATCCATCATTTGTTCCCTCCTCCTTAGATTCAGGTTTCACACGGTGGATAGATTTGGGCATAAGGACTGTTGGAGATCTGTTGGTAGATGGGAATTTCGCTTCTTTTACTCAGCTTCAGGCTAGATTTGGTCTTCATAAACATAACCACTTTAGGTACCTACAGATTAGAGAGTATGTTAAAAAATATATATGCATACCTTGGAAAATGCAAAACCAACTGAATTTGATAAACTCTTTAAGTTAGGTGGTAGGGAAGGACACTTAATATCCCAATTTTATAATTTATTGTTATCCAAGTCCTTACCATCCATGCAAGGCTTAAGGGCAGGCTGGGAGCAGGAATTTGGAATGGAGATAAGTGATGAACTTTGGAATGCTGCTTTAGTGAATGTGCATAAGTGCTCAGTTAACTCTAAACATCGCCTTATTCAATTTAAAATCATTCACAGACTTCATTATTCAAAAGCAAAGTTACATAAAATCTTTCCTAATACATCCCCACTATGTGACAAATGCCACACTGAAGAAGCTACGCTTCTCCACTCTTACTCTTTATGTACTAAATTAACCCCATTTTGGCTTTGCGTATTTAAAACTTTATCAGATATGTTCCATACAGAATTGAGACTGGACCCACTCTTGATTGTACTTGGAGTTTCAAATCAACTTTCCCAACTTAATAAATGTCAACAACAACTATTATCTTATGCCTTTATCACTGCGAAAAAACTTATTTTGATGTTTTGGAAAAAAACAGAAACTCCATCTACCAAATTGTGGCTGGAAGAAATGGTGAGGCTCTCTCATCTGGAAAGAATACGGTTCTCATTAGTAAACAAACTGCAGCAATTCCATAAAATTTGGCAACCCCTTCTGCAATACATTGCTAACTCTGATTGAGGTAGGTTTGTTTTGACCCTCAATGTGACAAGATATAAGTCCTAAAGAAAGGGAGTGGGTGGGATTGGGAATGTTCCTGTTCATCTATTCATTTTTGTTTTGTTCTGTTCTGTCTTTTTTGTACTTATTTTTATGCCCATATTAGAAAAGAGGACCAAACTGTATTGCTGATGCTTTGATTCTTTATGACTTATCCCTCAATAAAAATGTTTTAAAAGAAAAAGAAAGCTGCCAGAGGCAGATGCCTGTCTGTAAAACATGATGGGGAAAAAATATCGGCCCAATTTCGGCCGATACTGATATGGGGGAAAAACGCAAATATCGGCCTGATATATCGGCTGGCCGATATATCGGTCGTTCACTAGCGTGCATCCTATCTGTGACGTTGCTCAGAAACCCATCTATGCTACACATACAGGCAATTCGCCCTCAGCTTCAGGCTATCTGGGCTCATATAGGGTGACATCAGGTAAAATGAACTACTTAAAGGGGAAACTCAGTAACTTTTTTACCTCAATAAATGCTTTTCAGAATCCCCGTGGGGCTAAACAAAGTGTTTACGGAGCGATTCAATGTCCCCCCCCCCCCCCCCCCCCCCCCCCCTCCTCCTGCCGGGGCCTCTGGCCTGCGTGCAGCTAAATACAACTTTGCCTGCGCCGACCCGAGCAGAACTTGCGACAACAGAAACCGCTGTACGGTGCTCATGTCCCCTATCTACCGAGCTGCTTCCAGCGCTGATCTGAACCAGACTACCAGCGCTAATTCGAAGAAAACATTTCTTTAGCTTCACATCACCTAAACACTGCTCCTGGCTCTCATAACCAACTCTTTGCTGGACCAGAGTGATTCACGTAGCTTGCGCTGTCTGGGCGCCGGGTGAAGCATCACTGCTTCAGGCTCAATAATCACTTGTCACGTCCGCAAAAAGTAAATAAAAGTTTGTATTCTTTCCTGCTACTCGCCAACACCAGTGAAAAATATAATCCACGGCATATTTACCCGCAAATCGCGGGTAAAACGTCCCATTTCAGAAAATACAGGTCTTTGCTTTGAGCAGAGGGAGACGAGGTGCTGCTACCAACACAGCAAAGTAGCATCAACAAGCTAGCAAACGCTTAGAAAAATATCCAGGGATCAAAATAGAGGAAAGACAGGTAGAGAAGCCGTCTGTGTGCTGTGGGGGTGTAGGGGGGGTTGAACTTTTAGACAGTGAAAGGACGCCACTAGGGGGAGCCCCGAGCTGAAGTTACTGAGTTCTGCTTTAAGGTTTAAGCCTTCGAGCTTTTTCAAATTTAACAGCAAGTGCCTGCACATTATTTAATATTGTTGCTACATGTGTTTTTTTTACAAAAACATTTGATGTGACTTCCGGTGGTGACGATGTAGGAGAAGGCCGCTCGAAAGAGGTCTCCCGGGTAAACTGTATTACATTCCTGTAAACACCACATTTGTTTTTGGAAAAACGACGGACTGTGATCTTGGTTTCTACCCGGCTGTGAAATGAGTGGTTCCAAGTCTAAAACTACCAACACGCCGAGCTGTCCTGTTACTCGTGGAGGGGCGGCTACTGTGGCTGGCAAACTAGCTAAAATGGCGGCCGCATGTTCGGATACAGGTAACACGGCTGGTCCTATCAAAGACTCGACGGATATCTTGTCAATGAGCCAGCTGGTCTCTGAGCTGGAGAAACAACGTGCCTCACTACGGAACGACATGCTAATGTTAATCCAAGAGTCTATTAAACCACTACAGTCTTCCGTGGATGCACTGTGTGAGACAGTAAACCACTTTAATGGCCGCCTCACTGCTGCAGAGACTCTGGCTGGGGATAACTTTGAGCGCATTACAAACACCGAGAAGACCGTGAAAATGCTGGAAGCCCAGAATAAATCTCTTCAAGACCGCCTTGATGATCTCGAAAACAGGTCGCGAAGAGTTAACCTCCGTATCATCAATATTCCTGAGGGCAGCGAAAGGGGCCGGGACCCGACCGAGTTTATCTCGGATCTGCTTATGGAAAACCTCGGACCTGGCGTCCTCTCCAAACCACCAGAGCTCGAGAGAGCACATCGCTCCCTAGCCCCTAAACCTGGACCCGGAGGAAAACCCAGGCCGTTCGTGATATGCTTTCATCGTTTCCAGGAGAGGGAGAAGGTGCTTCGGTGGACCAGACAGCACGACCTTAAACACGGAGAGACGACACTTCGAGTGTATCCTGACGTCAGCGCGGCTACCGCAAAGAAACGAGCTGCTTTCAACCGGATCAAGCAAGCCCTCTACCAGAAAGGTGTGAAGTTCAGGCTCCTCTTCCCTGCCCGCCTGCAAGTTTCATATGAGGATCAATCATTCACTTTTGAGACCCCCGAAGAGGCGCACGCTTTTTTCAACAATCGAGTGCTGGGTAAAGAGTGAGCATTATATTCCTCCCGCTGTCGTCGGGTTGTCCGCTCCGCTTATTTGAATGAAGCAGTCTGCCTTTACTGCGCACCGTTCTGCGGACTCGACACTCAGAAGACATCCTTGAGCATCACCGTAACCATGGAAACCGGTATGCGCAAGGGCTGAGTCTACTCTGATCATGCTCCGGGAGCATCGTGTTTACTTCTAATACTCCGCACTGGCATGGATGGGACGTTGTCTACTTCTGCCATGCCATGAGAGCTGTTCTGCTCATCTCTTCTGCTCAGCTTATGACGGTAAATATGTTAAGGTAGTTTGAAACCCTCAATTTGGCTGATGTACCTCTTCCCAGAAACTATATTCATAGATACCTTTTTTTTTTTTTTTCTCCCCTTCAGCCTCATTGCCTTTTCTTGCAAATCTTTAATTCCTATATTGGTATTTCTGTGAACTAAGCCCTCTGGTTGGAGTTAAATGGCTTTTCTTGTAAATTTTTCTTTTTTTCTTAATCGTTAAATGATTATCACCTTAAGACATGGAATGGCAAACTGACTGAGGGATTGTTAAGACTAATGATAACTATGGTTATAACTTGTTCTTCTAAAAACGTTAATTGGTGTAAGTTATATATTTTCTACCTGGGAGACCTCTTGAACAAGAGGTCATGGAAGCAGAAAGTGACATCCTGTTGGGATTGAAGATCTGGGGATGTTTGGTTTGTATAAGGTTATTGGGGATGGGAAAGATGCAGAGGAATGCATTGTTTTTTTTTCTGTTTGTTTTTGTTTCCCTTTTTCTTTATTCTTTTCTCTCTTTTGGTATGCTTTGGTTTGTTTGTTCGTTCGCCTTTTTTTTTTGTTTTGTTTTGTTTTTTTTTGTTTGTTTGTTTTTTTTTGTTTTGTTTTATTTTGTTTTTTTTTCCCCTTGGGCTCAGAAGTCACATCAGACCTGGAAGAGGTTATTCTTAGTTCTTCAATTATATGACAGCTCAGGATAAGAATCTCCGCTTTATTTCCTGGAACCTGAAGGGCTCCAACCAGGCCCTTAAACGAAACAAAGTAATGACCCACTTAAATCAACTCAAGGGAGATATTTTTTTTTCTGCAGGAAACTCACCTCAGATCCTCAGAAGTTAACTGTATTAAGCGATCTTGGATAGGGCATTTATTTCACTCCAAATTCCCTGTAAGGGCAAGGGGCGCAGCTATCCTCATACATAAAAATGTTCCATTTGAATTGGCAAACTCCATTGAAGACCTTAATGGTCGATTTGTAATAGTTTCTGGTAGACTATGTGGCATTCCTGTGATTATGGCCTGTATTTATGCACCAACAGTGGATGATGATGATTTCATTAGATGCTTTTTTTCCTCTCTTCCTAAAGTTGATGATCACTACTTAATTATTGGTGGTGACTTCAATTTGATCCAGGACCCCTCTCTAGACAGATCTTCATCTACTCCCCAGATGTTATCCAAATCAGCCAAAGCTCTTGATGTGTATAAGACTAGTCTTGCTTTGTTTGACCCGTGGAGAGTTAAATCCCCTTCGAATAAAGCGTTTTCCTTTTTCTCTCACGTCCATCATTCATATTCACGAATAGATTTTTTTTCTTCTAGATAATTATTTTCTGTCTAGCATCCACTCTTGTGAATACCATAGCATCGTCATTTCGGACCACGCCCCCGTATCTGTTGATCTTACCTTTTCTAGCCGTGTCCCTCCTCCCAGACGGTGGAGATTTAATTCTGCTTTACTAGCTCAGGCTCCCTTGAAAAACTTCCTTAATACTCAGATCTCCTTGTTTTTTGACACCAATGACTCCCCACAAATATCAAGATCCACACTTTGGGAAACTTTTAAGGCATATATGCGTGGACAAATTATATCATACGTTTCAACTTTGAAGAGAAGTGAAAGGGAGGAGTCGGAAGCTCTCAACAAGGAAATACTGAGAGTGGATCATTTGTATGCTTCAGCTCCCACACCTGCTCTTTATAAAAAACGTCTTCTGCTTCAGTCCAAATTTGATCTATTATCCACGAGTAAAACACAAAAACAGTTATTTCTGACTAAACAACGTTTCTTCGAGACTGGGGATAAAGCAGGAAGATTATTAGCACACCAAGCACGCGCAGCCACGCAATCCAGGTTGATCCCAAAGATCAAGTCCGCTTCGGGTGAAGTTACCTCAGACCCTTCTGAGATAAATAAGATATTTCGCTCTTACTACTCCAACCTCTATTCCTCGCAGTGTCCATCAGGTGTCTGGAGTGGCGATAACCCTCTAGATAAGATAGTTTTCCCTAAAATTAGTGAAGACTCGTCTAGGGAGCTGGGAAATCCAATTTCTGTCAAGGAAGTACAGGAAGCAATTTTATCACTCCAAAACGGCAAATCCCCAGGCCCTGACGGGTTCACTGCTGAATTTTTTAAGTCTTTCTCAGTTGCCACTGCCCCAGCCCTTCAACAAATGTACAACGAATCCTTTGCTAAGGGGTCTCTACCCCCCACCCTGTCGGAGGCCTCAATATCTCTCCTGCTTAAGAGTGATAAAGACCCTCTAATGTGCAGTAGTTATAGACCCATCTCCCTCTTAAATGTTGACCTAAAGATTCTGTCAAAGATCCTAGCCCTCCGTCTACAGCGTGTCCTCCCAAGTGTAATTTCAACTGATCAAACAGGTTTTATGCTTGGAAGGCACTCATTTCATAACACAAGGAGACTCCTTAATATTATTAGCGCTCCTAGTTCAAACGTTCCTGAAGTGGTTGTCTCACTTGATGCGGAGAAGGCCTTCGACAGGGTGGAGTGGAACTTCCTTTTTTTGTTTTGCAAAAATTCGGTTTCAACCCTGAATTTATATCTTGGATTAAACTACTTTATACCAGCCCAGTTGCCACTGTCCACACAAATGGACTTCAGTCGGTCCCATTTCCCCCTTTGTCGGGGAACTAGACAGGGCTGCCCTCTCTCCCCCTCTTATTTGCATTAACAATTGAGCCATTAGCCATCTGGCTTCGTCAGGAGGGTGGGTTTGAGGGCATCACCAGAGCTGGAAAAGTTCATAAATTATCGTTATATGCTGACGACCTCCTTTTATATATGGCTAACCCTGCTGCGTCTCTTCCTGTAATTCTAGATATCTTCAAAAAATTTGGATCTTACTCAGGCTATAAACTTAATCTCCATAAAAGCGAACTTTTCCCTGTTAACTCTCTGGCCAAAAATATCCCCCCGACCTTTTTCCCTTTTAAATATGCTAGTGATGGATTCAAGTATTTGGGGGTGCACATTGCAAATTCAATCAATCAACTTTTCTCCAAAAATTTCTCTCCTCTCCTTGAGAAGTGCAAACTAGACTTTGACAGATGGTCTGCTCTCCCATTATCCCTGTCAGGTCGTGTTAGTTTGGTTAAAATGGTTGTGTTACCCAAGTTTCTATATCTTTTCTCACATGTCCCTGTTATTATTAACAAGTCCTTTTTCAGATTGCTTGATCAAACAATAAGTTCCTTCCTTTGGGCCAACACAAGTCCGCGTATCAGAAAATCAGTGCTACAGCTTCCAAAGGCGCTTGGCGGCTTAGCACTGCCCAATTTCTTACACTATTATTGGTCCTGCAATATTCATAAACTCTTATACTGGATAACCAACACAGCAGATAATGAAAGACCTGCCTGGGTAGACATGGAACTTTCATCCTCTAAACTTTCTCTCCATTCCCTGATTTGCTCCCAACTCCCGTTAACTATATCCAATTTTACCTCAAATCCCCTGGTATTTAACTCTATTAAAATTTGGATCCAAATTAGGAAAAGCCTCGGTCTCCATAGAGCTTCAGACTTCTCTCCAATTGTAAACAATCACCTCTTTCTGCCCTCCTGTTCTGATTTGACCTTTCATACTTGGTTTGACAAAGGGATAACTAAATTTAAAGACCTTTATAACCACGAGACTTTTATGTCCTTCTCAGAGCTTTCAGAAACATTTCACCTGCCCAAGTCCCACCTATTTCGTTTCTTCCAGATAAGACACTTTATTCGGAATCAGAATCCCAAATTTCCTAGTCGTCCCCCAGAATCCCTAGTTGACTCGCTACTGGCTCTTGACCCTGAACAAAAACGACTGATTTCTAGCATTTACAGCCTGATCAGTTCCACGGCTAACACCCCAGCACCTGGACCCAAGGACTTATGGGAGCAAGAGCTTGGGACCTCGCTGCCTGAGGATTATTGGCAACAGGTTTTAAAGATGGTTCACTCCTCTTCAATCTGTGCAAGGCACGGCCTCTTGCAATGCAAAGTTGTACACAGAGCCCACTACACTAATTTGAGGTTGTCCCGGATTTTTTCCAATGTAACCGATTCGTGCAATAGGTGCAAACAATCTCCGGCCAACCACTCCCATATGTTTTGGTCCTGTCCCAGGCTTGCCACATTCTGGTCTGAAATCTTCAAAACTCTTAGTACAGCGTACAATACTACCATCACTCCTGATCCTCACCTAGCTTTGTTTGGTGTCCCCCTGCAGCCCTTTAACTCTAAAGTCATTCAGACTGTTCTGGGCTTTGTCACCCTGCTGGCCAGGAGACTCATACTTCTTAAGTGGAAACATCCTCATCCTCCATCTCACAACAGATGGGTGAAGGAAGTATTACTGACAGTCAGGCTGGAAAAGCTTAGATTTTCCCTCAACGGGTCATTAAGTTCATTTGAAAAAAACTTGGAAACCTCTATTAAATTACATTGAATATTGGACACCTCTGCCTGATTGTGATGACTAAGCCCCCCCCCCCCCCCCCCCCCCCCCCCTTTTTTTTTTTTTTTTTTTTTTTTTTTTTTAATTTTATTAATTTATTAGTACTCAAAAATTTATTTTATTTATCTTATTTTAACTTTCAAATTGTTTGCATTTCTTACAGGTGAAAAGTATTTACTTTTTATACATGTTCTACATTTAGTCATTCTACTTTTCATATTTATGTTCTTGTATACACTCTGTATTGTTTATATGTTGATTTTCCTTTATATCAGCAGCTGCTCTTTATTGGGGTGGGATGGGAGGGGGAGAGGGGAGGGGAGGGGGATAAAACAAACTTGGGGAAAAATAATGGAAGACTCGCCTGACATGTTGCACCTGTGTGTTGCTACTGTATCTCTTAAATTGCTTCCAATAAAGAAAGTTATCAAAAAAAAAAAAAAAAAAAAAAAAAAAAAAAAAAACATTTGATGTGATTGGTCTGTGGTTGCTGATGTGGGCGGGACCACGTTCTGCATCCAGGCTGCAGGAAAACTGTGAGTTGAGGGTCTGGCAGACAAATTTTTCTTGAAAGTGATGAGGTCAATAAGTCAGTATTTAAAAGGTGTATATCTCATATAGCTTATTTATTTTACATTTTGCTATTCACTCCACCAAATGGATGTAAAATTTTACTCTGTTAGCTTTATTTTCTATGTAGAAGCATAATTTGTGGGTGGCTCAATTTACTAAGTTACTACTGAACCATGCATTTCAGCTAAAATGATCCACCTTCAGAGCTCAGTTTTGATTGTTCCTTTGATTAAATGTCATTCATATTTGAACATATGAATATGTCATAACACGATATAACATTTGTTCTTATTTCCCCTTATTTATGCACAGCCAAGGCTTGTATGCACGAGCTTTGGTGCAGGATGCATGGACCTATGCATGCACAAACACTAACACTGGAGTTCTAAAATTGTCATGTTAGTGTTGTTCTTGCAATATTTATCTAACCTTTAATTAACCAATAGTTTTTCTGTTACTTTTGCAGCCTTTTGTTGCTCCTGTTCCAACTTTTGACAGACTTGTTGCTGCCATCAGATTCACAATCAGTTTAAACTGTCCATAAAATGGTAAAATGCCTTAGTTTCTTCGACTGATACTGTATGATGTTTATGTATCCTCACACGCTGACTTCACAACTGTCTTAATGTGAAGCTGAAATTCAGGTCTGAGTCCTGGACTACTCCCAGATCTCTGGCTTGGTTTTAGCTTTTAATAAAGCAAAAGTTCACGTATTTTCTGCATATAGCAGTACTAAAGAATAGATGAGTCTCTTGTTTGACTATAGGATTAATGTCGTAATCTTTTGACGGCCCTAGTTGGAACATTTATAAATTTTGTAGAGCTGAACCTCTGCTCAGCTCTGGTCTACACCACAGCCGCCTGACCAGCTGGAACACCTTCCTCACCGTTTCCTGCTTCCTTTCCTTGTCTCCTTGTGATGTGCTGCTGTAGTCAAGCTTAAAGGGACACTGTGTAATCGGGAGCAGCTCCCTCGTACTTTTCATGCTGCATTCGCGTGAAACCGGGCAGACCGACGACATCCGCTGCATGTAAAGTTATCACCGGCCTCTATGTGAAGACGTGGTCCGTCAGTTACAGTGACATCAGTCCACATCTGTTTGGTTGTCATGGCGATGTCGTATTGTTTTCCTGACCCATGTTTTACCGTCTTTCGCTCGGCTTCATTGATTAAAATGACATCTGGTTTGTTACCAACGGCCGTCTGCCCGACTGCACGTGAACGCAGCATCAGTGAGACGCTGGTTTCTCCCACTGCAGCGCGGTGACTTTTCAAAGGCATTACCTCGAACTGAGCTGAAAACTCCGGTGTGTCCGGTGAGTTTCTGTGTTTTCTTACCGTCACGCTTTTCCTGAACGCAAAAACATGGCGATACGACATGGCAGCCTCCACCGAGCCGCCCCGCTCGATGTGTAAATGAATGATACGAACGGCAAATTTAGAACTTAGAGGAGCACTTCAGTTTGTTGATGGGAGTGATTACTGATTAATGAAAAAACACTTTTGAACCAAATAATCAGTTTTTGTGAATAAATAACAGGAGAACTTACACAATATCCCTTTAAGATGAGCTCATTTTTCATGAAATAGTAGCAAAATGCCTCACTTTTGGTATTTGATCTGTTTAATTTATTTTTGTGAAACAAATATTGGTCTGTGAGGTGACTGTTTTCAGTTGTATTTAGATTTTAAAACAAACAGAGCTAATTTGGTGGAGGCAGAAAAGCCAGCCAGTGAATGGCCACTGAAAGCCGTCCAGCTCTGGTTGCAGCTGTTGCTATAATTCCACACCAGCAGACAGACGAGAACCAGACCCGGATGTGAAGCGTTCCCCTCCTCTCTCCACAGGCGTTTTTCTCCCTGTCCTTCCTTGAGAAGCTGGATCTGAGCTGGAACCTGCTGACAGCTCTTCCTGAGGACTTCTCAGTCAGCCTGTCTGCTCTCAGAGAGCTGCGACTGGAGCACAACAACCTGCTCTTCATCTCCGGATACAGGTCTGCTGCTGGCTCAACGCTGGATTTAAAGGAGAACTTTCTGTCTTTACAACCTGGACCTTATTTCAACGAGTTAATACGTGGTAAAATTTCTGCATCACTTTGAGTCTTTCAGAAGATATTATGTTGAGTCGCCCTTCAGCGTCCATCCATATAACAGGAGAGATGGGG
This sequence comes from Atherinomorus stipes, assembly GCA_023101725.1. Taxonomy (NCBI): domain Eukaryota; kingdom Metazoa; phylum Chordata; class Actinopteri; order Atheriniformes; family Atherinidae; genus Atherinomorus; species Atherinomorus stipes. The sequence continues at coordinate 138,466 of JALJCO010002444.1, forward strand.
CAGCCTCTCTATAAGACATCATCTGCAGTAAAACTCCTTCATTTCATCAATACGGTAAGTAGAAAGAACGAACGAACGAGTACTATGTCCTGTGAGTTCAGAGTTAGCTTTCTGTTGGTTATTGGGGGGGGGTCTCTGCACTCTACAGCAGTGATTCTTAACCATGGGGCCTCAAGCGGCACCTACAGGACCACGAAAACCTTTCCTTTCCGACATGTGGGCAGCGAGGACCGTATATTTAAATTTTACTTTCCTGGAGGCTTCCGTCTTTTCTTCGACCTGTGGTGTTGTGTACAAACAGAACGCAAAAACCTGTTGCAACTGGTCACTGCCGAGTTGCAAGTTGCGCTTTCAAGACAAATGGAACGGAGTATTACACTGTTATTTATGACTGGATGAGTTGTAATGTAGCCTCCCCCCACCTGGTGGCGCTAATTTTTAAGAGTTCAACAAACAGGCAGAAGAAGACCCTCAGATAGCTGCTAGCCTGTAGCTAACGTTGTAAAGAAGAATTAAAACTAAATAATGAAGACAAAAATGGTCCAAAACTGCCCCTAAAGAGACAAAAATCCACTCCAGTTTATTAAATACGGATTAGTGAGTGGAGATAAAGCAGAGCTGAGAAGATGGATGGAGCTCCAGCTAACGCTAACGTTAATGCTAATGCTAACATTAATGCTAAAGCTAACAGAAGCCCTGAAGCATCTGCAGCGTCATCTAGAAAGCAAACATCTAACACTCGTTAGAAAGAAAGGATTTTTAAGAAAAAAGAAAATCAGCTGTTTATGCAGAAAATGTCTGTAAGTTCTTTAAAAAATTCTAAGAAAAGTGGGGGGGGGGGGGGGGGGGGGGGGGGGGGGGGGGGGGGGGGGGGGGGGGGGGGGGGGGGGGGGGGGGGGGGGGGGGGGGGGGGGGGGGGGGGGGGGGGGGGGGGGGGGGGGGGGGGGGGGGGGGGGGGGGGGGGGGGGGGGGGGGGGGGGGGGGGGGGGGGGGGGGGGGGGGGGGGGGGGGGGGGGGGGGGGGGGGGGGGGGTTAAAAAAATAAATTGTTCAATGAAATTTTGTGCTCTAATGGCCTGTCTCAACAAATAAAATCCAGGTTTTTACAGATTATTTAAATTGAGCCCTTTTATTTTCAATGTGATCTATAACTGCACCATTTTATTTCTTTTTTTAAATCAATTTCCATTAGTTTTTTCTGTTGTTCCTCTTTTTGTAGTAAAATGTTGTAGATTTTGTGTTTATAGCCTAATTCTGATTTGTTCTTGTAGGAGTCTGATTTTATTCCATGAATTATACGTGTGATATAAATGTGTTTGTGACCATCTCAGAATATATTTTTATATGATGTTATTCATGTTTATCAGCCACATTTTACTAGGTTCGGTCTTTAAAGGCAGGTGTATTTAGTTTAGTTATTAAATAAATAAACCAAAAATTAGATCATTGCACATATACAGTGTTAAATATGAATGGACCCTGGACCAGTTTGGACTGAAAACTGGACCCATCATGAAAAAGGTGGAGAACCCCGGTTCTACTGTACTGTTCCTGCAGCACAGCTGAGAAGAGCAGCCCGCTATCCAGACACCAAAAAACACAATTCACGAATCACTGAACTCACAGGACAAGAGTACTCATTTGTTCGTTCATTCTACTTCAAGTATTAGTATTTAAGGTCCTTATATGTTTATGTAAAACCAAAATTATGAAGAGTTAGTTGCCCTGCAGTAAAATATATGAAGAGTTAGTTGTGGACCCCTGAGCAAGGTCCTTGACTCCCCCAACTGCTCCCCGGGCGCTTTAAGTAGCAGCCCACTGCTCTCTGGTACTAATGTACAGAGATGGGTAAAATGCAGAGCCCTAATTTCCCCTCAGGGATCTAAATAAAACAAAACAAAAAAAAAAAATGCAGAACTCAGTAAAGTTAATCTCTGGTTTTAAAAAATTCATTATCTCTGTATATTAAAAAAAAACTTCATATGTGTTAATCATGCCAAAGAATGGGGAGAGAATACTTTTCAATAAAGATGTCTATATCTCTGATCATACGCTTGTTAAGAGTGCAATATGCCAAATTTTGGCGTGTTTTCATTGATGATAAACTAAATTGGAAAAAATATGTATCATTTATCTGTAATAAGGTTGCTAAGAATATCGGTGTCATCAGCAGGATTAGGCATGTTTTACTGAGGAAAACCCTTATATGACTTTATTATGCTTTAATTATTATGCGAGCACTTCCAGAACAAACCTCAAACACCTCGTTACTCTGCAGAAACCACTTCTCAGAATAATTACATCTTCATATGTTTAATGTTTATGACATCAATGTGTATCAGATTTGCAGATTTGTGTTTCAGCATTAAATGAACTTTTTACCCTCTTAGTTTTCATCATATGTTTATGTCCAACAGTTATCAGATGAGAAATTCTCCTGATCTCCACACTTCCTACTTCACAACTGCTCTTGGGCAATTTTCAATCTGTTATCAAGGTCCACGTCTCCTGAATCAGTAACCGGATTACTGAAAAAAAATCATTTATTTAACATCATTTTAAAAAGTTCTGAAAAGATACCTTTCAATCAAATCATGTAATGTTCTTATGTCTTATTTATGATGTATTTATGTTATTTTACACACTCACATGTTGCTTTTGTTGTTGTTCTTATATGTCATTATATAATTACTTGACCTTCTTGTAACAGATTTGTATTTGTACTTTCTGTGGGTGAGGTTTTCATATAAGCCCATCTTTGGTTCTTACCTCTCCCTTGCACAATTTAATTATGATGCATCATTTATCATCATTTATCATTTTGACAACATGGTTGTGCAAAATAGATAAAAAAAAAAGTATTTGTGAAATGAAGGAGTTGTGCTGCAGATAATGGCCGCGTTTCCCATATTAGTTAAGACACCTCTTAACGCTGAGGTCCTCCTTAAGTCACTTCTTAAAGGTGCCTTGTTTGGACGTTGCGTTTCCCAGATGCGCTCTTAACTCAGGAGCTTCTTTATTTTCAGGAGCGGCCAGACCCACTCTTTCAAACCTTCTTTAACGTTCCCCCTGCTAAGGGAACAACAGGCCCATCTACTGGTCACTTTTGGAAACGACACTATTTCCCGTGAAAAAAAGTAGAAAATGGAAATTATTAAAAATGGACCTATTCACGGATCAGTTGTTGTATTTTGAGTCATGTTTTCTCACTCATGTCATAATGTCAATCATCTATGATGGAAGAAAACTGTAGTTACCGAGTGAATGACAGAAAATATTGTGGTTAAGTTTAATCATTATGGCAAGATAGGCCTGTGGGTATCAACCACAGAAACAAAAACATTGCGGTGGGAAGGTTGTACGCAAATTATACGCAATCTATGAGGACTCACGTCATATTTACGCATTTGTCAGCTGTGAGATGCACCTGCTTCGCTCAATAAAAGCATGGCCATTTACGCATACCCGTATCAGACCCGCATCAGATGTGCAGAGAACCAAACCAAACCACCCCCAAACCAAACCACCCCCTCCAGTCACCAAACCAAAAAAATAAATTGGCCGGGTTTCCCAGTTAAGATTCTTCTTTGGATTAAAGAAGGCCTCAAGGAAGCTCTTCGCAACAAAGGATCGCAAAGATACGCCCCGTTTCCCAGATTGCTTCTTTCACGCGTTCTTATTTCCTGAGAAACGTCTTGGCTACGCTACATCTTTAGAAGGTCCTAACAGAAGCTATCCACTTCCGGGGGGGTGCTGAAAAAAAAGCAATCGAGGTCAGGTATATCGATCGACACCATTCATTTAGTGTGGAGGTTATTTTCCGACGCTGATATTGAGCCCATTTATACGTTTATGTGTTTGTGCAAGAAGACAAACTGTTAAAAATATGCATGTGATTACCAGTGATTGCAAATATTCATTGAAAAGCTCATTGTATATTGTGTAATTGGCCAAATTGTGCTAAACAGGTGTAGGCGATTGGAAATTTACAGATGCCCTATAAATAATGGTCATTCTGACGCTATTTGTTGACGTAATGGCTGAAGGAACCCCGCCAAGAGGATTCCTGAAACGTGCGTGTGTGTCATATCGATGCTCAGTAGTAGAATCGGGGAAACGGTGGCTAGGTGATTGAAACACTGAAAAAGGGTAACATTTTCTTGTTCGCAAAAAAATAGATCAACTCCTGGAACTCCCTGACAAGCTTCAGCCAAAAACGATATGCACCAAACTTTCAAAACTTTTTGTCGGGTTACTGTTGTCTGGGGAAATCTTGGAGGATGTAATCACCTACACACATCTTATGTTAAATGAGCTCCACATGGCAGCATTTGGTAAATGGGCGACATACTGTATCTGGTGCGTAAAGTGTGCGTCCAGGATGACGCACGTGCATTCAACAAACAGTAATCCCGCAAATGGTTGACGTGACTTAATAAAGAATGGCTTGTTCTGCCACTCACTCGTGCCCAATTCTTCAAAGGCCTGCGTAAACGCAAAGTAATGGGAATGCTCCACATATTACACTGAGGAGGTTGTGTTTGCCATTTTTGAATCACTGCCCAGTGCCACCTATGATTTTTAACATGACCTTTGTGCTGAGGTTGGCAGAGAAAGGTAGTCAGGGGGACCTAAATAGGTGGTTCGGGTGGTACTGAAGTGTTTTTTATAGTTCAATATCAAAGTGTGGCCGGAGGGGGTGGTTTGGTGACTGGGAGGGGGTGGTTTGGTTTGGTTCTCTGCACAGACATCTGATGCGGGTCTGATACGGGTATGCGTAAATGGCCATGCTTTTATTGAGCGAAGCAGGTGCATCTCATCATGAACAGCTGACAAATGCGTAAATATGACGTGAGTCCTCATAGATTGCGTATAATTTGCGTACAATTCCTACCGCAATGTTTTTGTTTCTGTGGTTGATACCCACAGGCCTATCTTGCCATAATGATTAAACTTAACCACAATATTTTCTGTCATTCACTCGGTAACTACAGTTTTCTTCCATCATAGATGATTGACATTATGACATGAGTGAGAAAACATGACTCAATACAACAACTGATCTGTGAATAGGTCCATTTTTAATAATTTCCATTTTCTACTTTTTTTTTCACGGGAAATAGTGTCGTTTCCAAAAGTGACCAGTAGATGGGCCTGTTGTTCCCTTAGCAGGGGGAACGTTAAAGAAGGGTCGAAAGAGTGGGTCTGGCCGCTCCTGAAAATAAAGAAGCTACTAAGTTAAGAGCGCATCTGGGAAACGCAACGTCCAAACAAGGCACCTTTAAGAAGTGACTTAAGGAGGACCTCAGCGTTAAGAGTGTCTTAACTAATCTGGGAAACGCGGCCAATGTCTTTTAGAGAGGCTTCTCCGTCTCTCCCGTTATATGGTGCACGCTGGAGGATGACTCAGCATAATACCTTCTGAAGGACTCAAGGTGATGCAGAAATGTTAGCGGTGAGTAAATGCACCAATAAATTTCTAGAAATGATGTCCAGGTTGGAAAAAAGAAAGTTATTCTTTAAGAGATTTCTGACATCATTGGAAACTTTTCCTCAATCTGACTCCAAACAGAAAAGCATGAGTAAATCCAGTCAGTAGCTTCATTCCTGCAGCTTCTAGCACACGGGTGAATTCAGAGCTGGATGTGAGATGAAGCAGCTGGAACTTAATGCTTCAGCTTTCCTCCCAGATGCAGTTAGCCTCACTCTCATTCATCTGTCTCCCTTTCAGCTTGGAGTATCTGGACAACATGGAAAAGTTGGACCTCAGTTACAACCAGCTGGTGTCTGTGGGTCCCGGTGTGTTCAGGGGCCTCTCACGGCTCAGACAGCTGTACCTGCACAGCAACAAACTGAGCGTGGTGCAGCAGGGGAGCCTCGACATGCTGCCTGGACTCGAGGTGAATCTCATGGCCTCTTTTATTTAAGATAGAAATGATGAATCCAACAGAAGTGTGGTGTTGACATACTTGAGCGAGGAGACAGGGTGCTGAGCTTCCTTACAATGAGCAGCCACAGGGTTTCTTAGGTCTCCATTTCTGATGTTGCATCTATGTTTAGCTATTCGAGTTTTCAATGACCGTGACGTTTTTCCAACATAACCCAGTCCACAGGGGCATTTGAGAAGATAAATAACATTTTTTTTGTCGAGCATGTGATTGTTCCCTTGATTTTGAATGTCCGTCCTGTTTGTGGATGAGAGTAGGTGTTACACTTGTAGGTGAAGTTGCATTGTGTGCAGGATCCACATCTGTAGTTGCCTGGTGGTGGATCTAGGAAGGTACCGTTTCTTGGTGGGACCAGATCTGAACGGACCATCAATTGCCTTAGGTTAGGAGGTCGTTAAAAGACCACCATCTTTAAAAACATTTTTCAACGATGGATCTGTTCTGAATTGAAATTAAATGAATGAAATGAAAAATACTATATTTATCCCAGAAGGGAAATTCAACATTGCAAGAAGCTCACTCTTTTTTTTGTTTGTTGTTTTTTGTTTTTAACAATATAACATTTATATGAAGTAATGAAATCACAATAATAAGTCAGTCAGGCTTGTTTTTTAGGGTGAAGGCTGCTGGTAGGAATGAATTGCTGTATCTCTCCATCCTACAGCGAACCTGACGCAGCCTGGGCGCTTGGGCCCTGGGCCTGGTGCTGTCCCTGACCCGGGGGTGGCCGGCGCCCGGGGGGGTCAGTGGCTGCGGGTCTTGGTCTGCTGGGGCTTAGACCTCGAGACCCCGGGGGGCTCCGGCTGGGGCCGCTTCTTGCCTCCCTCTGGGAGATGCATGCCTTTGGGGAGGTGGCTGGGATCTGGGCCTCTGGATGGCTGCTGGGGGCCTGGGTCGTGAGCTTTGCGGGCTTCCTCCTCCTTGCAGAGACGAGGCTGCATCTGCATGACTGTATCACCATGGAGCACCCTTTATCATGCATGTTGACACTGTGACGCTGCTGAGATTTTACCTCTTCTCTGCTTCCCGTTGCGCTGACTAGGTTTTACCCAGTGGTGTAGTCTACGTGATACGCAGGTATACGCCGTATACTCACTAGAAAAAGTCCCAAATTACCGTATAACCACTGAAAAATGAGCACAGATACGTATCAGCATGTTTTTGTTGCATAACTTTCCCGTTCAGAAATTTCCCATTTTCTGTGTGAGGAAGTGGCACGTCTGAACTGTCAAGCCTGAAGCTCACGTTAACTGCTGAGTTTGTGTCCTACGGTAAAAACCAGCCTTAACGGAGCAGTGAAGAACAGCAGCACGATCCGCCAACGCTGGTCAGCTGAGAAGAAGTGCGTCACATGTACAATGCATGCAGGTGCGTTGTAGATGAGGGCTGGACCTGGCAGCCTGGAGCAAGAGTCAGGTGGGGGGGGTTGAAACAGGCGTGGGCAGTGGCATCGCCAGCCGATTTTCCCGGGGCTTCAGCCCCGGGTGTTTTGAGTCTAGCCCCGGGTATGAATTGGAAAAAATCAGATGAAAGACCAAATGACCCAGCTTTCTACCAGCACTTGAACGCACCATAAATATGCGACGGTTTAGCCTAGCTCCCGTTAGTGTGGTGTGTGCGTGAGTGTGTGTGTGAAGCCCGAGGTCCGATTAGCCCCCCATCGGATGTCAGACGAAGCTAAAGTTTGTCAGCTCCGTGTGCGCATGTGCAGGAGAGCAGCAGTGAAATTAAAGCAGATGATGAGAGCGGAGATGGACAGAAAATATGAGAGAAAGCAGCAGTTACATCCTCAGCTTTTCAGCAGGAAAGTAAAAGGTAAGATATCACAGTGTAGACTCTTTTTTTCTCCTTAAAAACAATATGAAAAAGTCAACATGAAACCCCCCAACATAAAAAACGAGGCTGAAGTTAGCAGCAACTCCTTTCCAGCTTCTGTTTCGATTTTGGCTTAAAGGGCAATTCCACTCAAATAATTTTGTACTGACAACATTTAACTCGGTCCTGTGTAAAAACTACAACACGTAGACTTTTTATTAAAGAACAGTTTCTGATTTATGAAACCTATAAATGAATAAATGAGGAGAAAATGAGAACAAATGAGGAGGAGAAAAGGAGAACAAGTGATGAGAAGAGAACAAATAGGAGAGAACTAATTAGGAAGAAAAAAGAGCAAATAATGAGATAAGAGCAGGTGAGAAGAGAACGTGATGATGAGGAGGGTCAGTGATGAGTCAAAGAGAAGACAAAAGGTGAATACTGTATTAACTGTTCTGAGTGAGTGCAGTGCATGGGTTTTAGCAACATACAGGACTGTCTCAGAAAATTAGAATTCATGATATTCTAATATATTGAGACAGGATATTTGAGTTTTCTTAAGCTGTACGCCATAATCATCAATATTAAAACAATAAGGACTTGCAATATTTCAGTTGATTTGTAATGAATCCAGAATGTATGACATTTTCATGTTTTTTTAATTTCATCCTATCTCAAAATATTTTTGTATATTGTATATACAATATATATTATATTGTTTTGTCTTTTTTTTTTAAGAAGGGGGGGGGGGGGGGGGGGGTACGGGACACAGCCACAGTATATCGACTAGAATCAACTAGACTACACCACTGGTTTTACCTCTTCTCTACTTCCCATTGCGCTGACTAGGTTTTACCTCTTCTCTGCTTCCCGTTGTGATGACTAGGTTGTACCTCTTTTCTGCGTAGTTCTGCGTGTGTTTGTATGATCTAAGGATACTCAAGCCACCTGCAGGTCCTCCTGTAGGGGATTGCTTGTTTTGTTTTCCAACAGAGACCTTGGAATGTTGTGTAGGGATTTCTGTACAGATGCACCAGTGAACCGTGTAAGTGGATTCATGTTTTCTCTCTCTCTCTCTCTCTCTCTCTCTCTTCCTCTTCCTCAGTCCTTTCTTTCTGTTCCACTAACTTTAATTTCTCCCTTGTCAAGCCCAGCAGTATGGTATGGAATGCTGTTATAGACAAATGTTTAATTAAAGAAATAAAATGAATGAACAGGATATCAAGGGAAGCCTTGTAAAGCTCCCCTTGGCAAAGCAAAACTGTTCAACACAATAAAGCAATTGGATTTCCATTCTGCTTGCTATGATGCTGGACAGGACAAGTAAAAAGAAAAAGAAAAAAACAAACAAACAAACAAAAAACCCAAAAACAAACAAACAAACTGTGGTCTGTTTGTTAGGTAGTCATAAATCCAGGTGGTTGTGGAGGATCCGCCTGGAAGTTATGGAGCTTCTCACATAGCAAAGCAGGCTGAATAGTTGTGATGGTTTAACAGGGTGCCAGCCAGGTATCCCTCCTGACAAATGGGATATTTTGTAATAATATTATTTCTTTTGTATTATTGTAACCGACCACACAAGGACCTACACACTGGATGTAAACTCTTTCATTTTTATCAGGAAAGACAAGTATTCTTTTGTTCACAAACCAAACACACAAACATTTCATTTCATCTTTTTTTTTTTTGTATTGCAAACTAGTGAAGTTCCTGTCTTCAACAGTGTGAGTCCATGATTCCACATTCCACAGTGAAGCAGATGTTGGTTCCCCACATAAATTGCCCCACAGCAAGAACTATGAATAAACAGAAAATGACATAAACCCCATATACAATTTGAGTTTGATCACACATAAATCACATCATCATAGAAAAAAAAAAAGTACAGACTTGCAGGCCATGTGATGCACCTCTCAGGGGCAGAACCAGATGTCAAAGCGTTTTTCTTTTCATCTGCACTGGACAATTACAATATTTAACTATTTGTCACCATATAGGAGTACAACGATTAGTTTTTCAGTGTTTAAGTATGAGTGATTTTGATTTTCTTTTCTTAACTTACTGACAGCGTGCCTTGAGCACAGAAGTGGCAGGGGTGTCTCGGTGTGTCACTTGTAATAAGGACTGTTGAACAGCGTTAGTCCCCAGCAGAACGGTAGCGCGAGGAATAAGACTCGGATTAAACAAACATGTTTGCTGGCTGACGGAGCAGAGGCGGAGTTGCTTCTGTCTGCTGGTCCAAAGGGAAAATGACATTTCCAAGGCAGGGAAAAAGAACCAGCGTGAATGGCGGACAAATCAGGTGAGTCCCCGGGAAGGGCAGGCGTGATCAGGGGCGTGTCTCAAGGGCATAAGATAGAGGGCCGAGGAGGAGTTTACTGTGCAGCCAGCTCTGAGCAGCAAGCAAGTTGTCATATAGTCTTAAAGGCACTTGAAAAATCAAAGAACATGACCCTCAAAGTGCTGCCTGACTGGTCCAGATGAGAGTGGGCTCTCTGAAGCAGGAAGATGATGGCGTCTTCAACCCCAAGCCCATTACGATATGTGAACTGTAATGGGTCCTGAAAGGTGTTGACTTGCTTGTTGAGGTGAGCCAGTAAGAGTCTCTCCTGGACTTTCATGATGTGAGATGATGAGATTTTAGGGACAGGAACAAGACAGGATGTTTTCCACAACAGTGGAACTCTGTTCTGTCTCAGGCTGGTGTTAAAAAGGTGCTGGAGAACCAGACATAGTTGTTAGTTGAACATAGTTGAACAGGTCTTGAGAACTCTGGGACTGACAACATCTGGACCTGCAGCCTTGTTCAGGTTCAGTTTCTCCAGTTGTTTCTTGACCTGGTTGCAGGAGACAGTCAGGCTGGAGGTGGAGACAGAGGAGGTCTCAGGATGTCCTGATGTGGAGACAGAGGAGGTCTCAGGATGTACTGATGTGGAGGGAGATGAGGCTGTGTTCAGGTCCATGACTGAGCTGCAGGGTGACAGAGTGGAGGTGGGACAGGAAAGCTGTGGGCTCATGGAGGGTGTGTGGTGTGTTGGGTTGTCGGCAGGGGGGAACTGAACCTATTGAAGAACATGTTCAGTTCGTTAGCTCTGTCCAGACCTCCGTCAGTCTGGTCCCCCTTTAACTTGAAGCCAGTGATCTTCTTCATTCCCGACCATACATCCCTCACGTTGTTCTGCTGGAGCTGCTCTCCAACTTCTTCCTGTCGTCCTCCTTCACTTCTTAGTCTGTGTTTTCAGTTGTTTTTGTGTGGTCTTCAGTAACTCCCTGTCTCCATCCCTGAAAGCTTTCTTTTTGATGTTCAGCAGCTTTTTTTTAGGTCTCTGGTAATCCAGGGTTTGTTATTCGGGAAGCACCTCACTGTTCTTGTTGGAACGATGCTGTCCACACAGAAGTTTATGTAATCTGTCACACACTCAGTCATGTCGTTTGTTTTAATCCAGATTTTACTTTAATGCAGGATCGTGAGAGATCGGCGTGGACACAATGACAACACAAGACAGTGACTTTGCTAGAATAATGTGCTCTTTATTCCCCACAATCAGTCACATACAGTCACAACAATCCATTTTTTAAGAGCTGATACATAAAAATTGCTTATCATAGCACAGAACCGGAGAGCCCAACAGTTTGAGTAAGACAAAAAGTATCAGCTGGCTGGGCGATTGATCAGATCCTGCAGCAGACTCCGACTCGATTGCAAGTTGCACACTGTTTTATC
>JALJCO010002446.1:0-32863 GCA_023101725.1 Atherinomorus stipes
TACTTTTATCTTCGTCTTTCCTGTGCAATAACACTCACGATGTCCCCTAACAATTTGAGCGGCACCACCCCTTGACGACTTTCTTCAAGTCAATCAACACTTCCCCTTGCAATTTCCACCGCCATAGCAATCTGTCTCCTTCCTTAGCTCCCGCTGCTACAGCCCTTTTAACCCCTAAGGGACTTAGGATAGCACCCAGACCAAGGGCCTTCAAAGCCCTAAGCGGGAGTGAAAATCTCCCAGCCCCTGATAAGACTTACGGGATACTAACCCACATCTTCTGCATGCAAAACAGACACTTTAATTAAGCTAAAGCCTTTCTAGACAGGCAGGCCTCGATCCTACAAACTCTTAGTTAACAGCTAAGCGCTCAAACCAGCGAGCATCCGTCTAGCCTTTCCCCCGCCTAGCTAAAGCAAAATAGGCGGGGGAAAGCCCCGGCAGGGGGTTATCCTGCTTCTTAAGATTTGCAATCTAATATGTTAACACCTCGGAGCTTGGTAAGAAGAGGACTCAAACCTCTGTCTATGGGGCTACAATCCACCGCTTAATTCTCAGCCATCTTACCTGTGGCAATCACACGTTGATTCTTCTCAACCAATCACAAAGACATCGGCACCCTCTATCTAGTATTTGGTGCTTGAGCCGGAATGGTAGGCACTGCCTTAAGCCTTCTAATTCGGGCAGAATTAAGCCAACCAGGCTCTCTCCTTGGAGATGACCAAATTTACAATGTAATCGTTACAGCACACGCCTTTGTAATAATTTTCTTTATAGTAATACCAATTATGATTGGAGGATTTGGAAACTGACTTATTCCCCTTATGATTGGAGCCCCTGATATGGCATTTCCCCGAATGAACAATATGAGCTTCTGACTCCTCCCTCCCTCTTTTCTTCTCCTTCTTGCATCATCTGGAGTTGAAGCCGGAGCTGGTACAGGCTGAACAGTCTACCCCCCTCTAGCAGGAAACCTAGCTCACGCAGGTGCATCTGTAGATCTTACCATCTTTTCTCTCCACCTAGCAGGTGTTTCATCAATTCTAGGGGCTATCAACTTCATTACAACTATTATTAATATGAAACCCCCTGCAATCTCACAATACCAGACACCCCTGTTCGTTTGAGCTGTCTTAATTACTGCCGTTCTTCTCCTTCTTTCCCTTCCAGTTCTGGCAGCTGGCATCACTATACTACTAACAGACCGAAATCTAAATACCACCTTCTTCGACCCTGCCGGAGGGGGTGATCCCATTCTGTATCAACATCTCTTCTGATTCTTTGGACACCCCGAAGTTTATATTCTAATTCTCCCAGGCTTCGGGATAATCTCCCACATTGTTGCCTACTACTCCGGTAAAAAAGAACCTTTTGGCTATATGGGTATGGTATGAGCTATGATGGCTATTGGCCTTCTTGGCTTCATCGTATGAGCCCATCACATGTTTACCGTTGGAATAGACGTAGACACTCGAGCATACTTTACATCAGCTACAATAATTATTGCCATTCCTACCGGTGTAAAAGTCTTCAGCTGATTAGCAACCCTCCACGGAGGAGCAATTAAATGAGAAACCCCTCTTTTATGAGCCCTTGGATTTATCTTCCTTTTTACAGTAGGAGGACTCACAGGCATTGTTCTAGCCAATTCCTCATTAGACATCGTGCTCCACGATACTTACTATGTAGTTGCTCACTTCCACTACGTTTTATCCATGGGAGCCGTCTTTGCGATTGTAGCGGCATTTGTACACTGATTCCCTCTATTCTCCGGTTATACACTTCACAGCACTTGAACAAAAATTCACTTCGGAGTAATGTTCGTGGGTGTCAATCTAACATTTTTCCCCCAACACTTCCTAGGTCTCGCCGGAATGCCTCGACGATATTCTGACTACCCAGATGCCTATACCCTTTGAAATACAGTTTCCTCTATTGGTTCCTTAATCTCCCTAGTTGCCGTAATTATGTTCTTGTTTATCATTTGAGAAGCCTTCGCCGCAAAACGGGAAGTCCTTTCTGTGGAATTAACTGCAACAAATGTAGAATGACTGCATGGCTGCCCTCCCCCATACCACACCTTCGAAGAACCTGCATTCGTTCAGATTCAACAAGCCTAAGGCCTCTAAACGAGAAAGGGAGGAATTGAACCCCCATAAATTGGTTTCAAGCCAACCACATAACCACTCTGCCACTTTCTTTAATAAGACACTAGTAAAATTGGTATAACATTGCTTTGTCAGGGCAAAATTGTGGGTTAAACCCCCGCGTGTCTTATAGTATGGCACATCCCTCTCAACTAGGATTTCAAGATGCAGCTTCACCTGTTATAGAAGAACTTCTTCACTTCCACGACCACGCCCTAATAATTGTTTTTCTTATTAGCACGCTGGTACTTTACATTATTGTGGCTATGGTAACAACCAAGCTAACAAACAAATTTATTTTAGACTCCCAAGAAATCGAGATTATTTGAACAATTCTTCCAGCTATTATTCTGATCCTCATCGCCCTACCCTCCCTGCGAATTCTTTACCTAATGGACGAAATTAACGACCCCCATCTTACAATTAAAGCTATAGGACACCAATGATACTGAAGCTACGAATATACAGACTATGAAGACCTCGGATTCGACTCTTACATGATCCCTACTCAAGACCTCACCCCTGGTCAATTTCGTCTCCTAGAAGCTGACCATCGAATAGTAATTCCAGTAGAGTCCCCTATTCGAGTTTTAGTTTCCGCCGAAGACGTCCTTCACTCCTGAGCAGTTCCCAGCCTCGGAGTAAAAATAGACGCAGTTCCTGGACGACTAAACCAAACAGCCTTTATTGCCTCCCGACCAGGAGTATTCTATGGGCAATGTTCTGAAATTTGCGGAGCAAACCACAGCTTTATACCTATTGTAGTAGAAGCGGTCCCCTTAGAACACTTCGAAAATTGATCATCTCTAATACTTGAAGACGCTTCGCTAAGAAGCTAAATCGGGAATAGCGTTAGCCTTTTAAGCTAAAGATTGGTGGCTCCCAACCACCCCTAGCGAGATGCCGCAACTCAATCCCGCCCCCTGATTTGCCATCTTAGTCTTCTCATGACTAGTTTTCCTCATTATTATTCCCCCAAAAGTCCTGGCCCACATTTTCCCAAATGAGCCTACACCTCAAAGCACAGAAAAACCAAAGACAAACACCTGAAATTGACCATGACACTAAGCTTTTTTGACCAGTTTATGAGCCCCACACTCTTTGGCATTCCCTTAATAGCCCTTGCCCTCAGCCTTCCTTGAGTTCTTTACCCTAAGCCTACAGCCCGATGACTAAACAGCCGCCTTTTGTCCCTTCAAAGCTGATTTATTAATCAATTTACACAACAAATCTTTCAACCAATTAATTTGGGAGGACACAAATGAGCATCTTTACTCACATCCCTCATACTACTCCTAATTACACTAAACATGCTGGGTCTCCTTCCCTACACATTTACCCCTACTACCCAACTCTCTCTAAATATGGCATTTGCCGTCCCCTTTGACTAGCAACTGTAATTATTGGTATGCGGAATCAGCCTACTCACGCACTTGGACACCTTCTTCCAGAAGGAACGCCAACCCTTCTGATCCCAATCCTTATCATCATCGAAACAATTAGTCTATTTATCCGACCTCTAGCCTTGGGTGTACGGTTAACCGCAAACCTTACAGCGGGCCATTTACTTATTCAACTGATTGCCACCGCCGCCTTTGTCCTCCTCCCCTTAATACCCACAGTTGCTATCCTTACATCAATTCTTTTATTCCTACTAACTCTTCTAGAAGTAGCCGTTGCAATAATTCAAGCATACGTATTTGTTCTTTTATTAAGCCTCTACCTACAAGAAAACGTTTAATGGCCCATCAAGCACACGCATACCACATAGTAGACCCTAGCCCCTGACCCTTAACAGGCGCAGTTGCTGCCCTCCTAATAACGTCAGGTCTAGCAATCTGAATACATTTTCACTCTACAACTCTAATAACCCTCGGCTTAATCCTCCTCCTATTAACAATGTACCAATGATGACGGGACATTGTTCGAGAAGGGACATTTCAAGGACACCACACACCCCCCGTGCAAAAAGGACTTCGTTATGGAATAATTCTCTTCATTACCTCTGAAGTCTTCTTTTTCCTCGGGTTTTTCTGAGCCTTTTATCACGCAAGCTTGGCTCCTACCCCTGAACTGGGAGGGTGCTGACCCCCTACGGGCATTACTACTCTCGACCCATTTGAAGTCCCTCTTCTTAATACAGCAGTTCTTCTCGCTTCAGGTGTTACAGTAACCTGAGCCCACCATAGCATCATAGAAGGGGAACGAAAACAAGCAATTCAATCTCTAACATTAACTATTCTCCTCGGATTCTACTTCACTTTCCTTCAGGGAATAGAATATTATGAAGCCCCCTTTACAATTGCAGATGGGGTCTACGGCTCCACCTTTTTTGTAGCAACAGGCTTTCATGGCCTTCATGTAATTATTGGCTCCACCTTCCTGGCTGTTTGCCTTCTCCGGCAAATTCAATACCACTTTACTTCTCAGCATCATTTCGGCTTCGAAGCCGCAGCCTGGTACTGGCACTTCGTTGACGTAGTCTGACTATTCTTATATATCTCTATCTACTGATGAGGATCTTAATCTTTCTAGTATTATGCAGTACCAGTGACTTCCAATCACTTAGTCTTGGTTCAAGTCCAAGGAAAGATAATGAACTTGGTAACTACCATTATCCTAATTTCAATCACCTTATCTGTCGTACTAGCCATTGTATCCTTCTGACTCCCTCAAATATCCCCTGACTACGAAAAGCTCTCTCCATACGAATGCGGCTTTGATCCATTAGGGTCGGCTCGACTACCCTTCTCACTGCGATTTTTCTTAGTTGCAATCCTTTTTCTCCTCTTCGACCTAGAAATTGCACTTCTCCTCCCCCTTCCCTGAGGGGACCAGCTGGCAACACCCCTAACAACCTTCGCCTGAGCCTCTGCCGTTCTTGTTCTCCTTACCCTAGGTCTTATCTACGAGTGACTACAAGGCGGCTTAGAATGAGCTGAATAGGCGGTTAGTCTAAGAAAAACATTTGATTTCGGCTCAAAAACCTGTGGTTAAAGTCCACAACCGTCTAATGACTCCAGTCCACTTTGCCTTTTCATCAGCATTTATACTGGGAATAGCAGGCTTAGCATTCCACCGTTCCCATCTACTCTCTGCCCTGTTATGCTTAGAAGGAATAATACTGTCCTTATTCATTGCGCTCTCCCTCTGAACCTTGCAGCTAGATTCCACAAACTTTTCAACCTCCCCCATAATTCTTCTAGCCTTCTCAGCTTGTGAAGCAAGCGCTGGTTTAGCCCTACTGGTTGCCACTGCCCGGACTCACGGAACCGACCGCCTTCAAAACCTAAATCTCCTACAATGCTAAAAATCCTCATTCCAACTATTATGCTCCTTCCTACAACATGAATCGTTCCCTTTACCCGACTCTGATCAACAACCCTTCTTTACAGCTTAGCAATTGCAATTGCAAGCCTAACCTGACTAAAGACCCCCACAGAGACCGGGTGAACCACCCTAAACTCCTACATAGCTACTGATCCTCTCTCCACTCCCCTTCTTGTTCTCACTTGCTGACTCCTCCCTTTAATGATTTTAGCCAGCCAAAACCACACCTCTCTCGAACCAGAAAACCGTCAACGGATATACATTTCACTTCTTACGTCTCTTCAAATCTTCCTAATTATAGCTTTTGGAGCTACAGAAGTAATTATATTCTACATTATGTTTGAAGCAACCCTTATCCCCACCCTCATTATTATTACCCGCTGGGGGAATCAGACTGAACGACTGAACGCCGGGACTTATTTTTTATTTTACACCTTAGCCGGCTCTCTCCCGTTACTAGTTGCTCTTCTCCTCCTACAAAATAGCACAGGCACCCTTTCCCTACTCACTCTCCAGTACTGCACCCCTCTTCAACTCTCAACATACGCCGACAAATTCTGGTGAGCCAGCTGTCTATTAGCGTTCCTAGTCAAAATACCCCTCTACGGGGCACATCTATGACTTCCGAAAGCCCACGTCGAAGCACCCATTGCGGGCTCAATAATCCTCGCAGCTGTCCTTCTAAAACTAGGAGGCTATGGAATAATTCGTATAATAACAATGCTGGAGCCCCTCACAAAAGAACTAAGCTACCCTTTCATTGTCCTAGCCCTCTGAGGCGTAATTATGACTGGCTCTATTTGCCTCCGACAAACTGACTTAAAATCCCTAATTGCCTACTCATCAGTTAGTCATATGGGCCTGGTTGCAGCCGGTATCCTCATCCAAACCCCCTGAGGTCTCACAGGAGCCCTCATTCTTATAATTGCCCACGGTCTAACATCCTCAGCCCTCTTTTGCCTCGCCAACACTAACTATGAGCGTACTCACAGTCGGACAATAGTCTTAGCCCGAGGGCTCCAAATGGCTCTTCCCCTAATAACTACTTGATGGTTTTTAGCCAGCCTCGCCAACCTAGCCCTCCCTCCTCTGCCTAACCTAATGGGTGAACTAATAATTATTTCCTCCCTATTCAACTGATCCTGATGGACCCTGGTTTTAACAGGTCTCGGAACACTCATCACAGCCGGTTATTCTCTATATATGTTCTTAATAACCCAACGAGGCCCCCTGCCCAACCACATTATTGCACTTGACCCTACCTATTCACGAGAACACCTCCTAATTACCCTTCATCTTCTCCCGCTCGTCCTCCTTATTACTAAACCCGAACTAATCTGAGGATGAACCGCCTGTAGATATAGTTTAACCAAAATATTAGATTGTGATTCTAAAGACAGGAGTTAAAGCCCCCTTATCCACCGAGAGAGGCTCGACAGCAACAATGGCTGCTAACCATCGCCTCCTTGGTTAAACTCCAAGGCTCACTCGCAGAGCTTCTAAAGGATAACAGCGCATCCGTTGGTCTTAGGAACCAAAAACTCTTGGTGCAAATCCAAGTAGCAGCTATGTACCACACCCCTGTTATTATCACATCAGCCCTCATGCTAATTTTTTTCCTTCTTCTCTATCCCCTTCTTACGACCCTCTCACCAAAAATACAAACCCCTGACTGAGCTCTTATCCAAGTAAAAACAGCAGTAAAGCTGGCATTCTTTGTTAGTCTTTTACCCCTCTTCCTGTTCCTTAACGAAGGAGCTGAAACCATTACTACCACTTGATCTTGAACCAACACCCTCACCTTTGACATTAATGTTAGCTTAAAATTCGACTTTTATTCCATTATTTTTACCCCTATTGCTCTCTATGTGACCTGGTCAATTCTAGAGTTTGCCTCCTGATACATGCACGCAGACCCTTACATAAACCGTTTTTTTAAATATCTTATGATTTTTCTCATTGCAATGATTGTCCTCGTTACAGCAAACAACATGTTCCAATTATTTATTGGCTGAGAAGGAGTAGGCATTATGTCATTCCTCCTCATTGGCTGGTGATACGGACGAGCAGATGCTAATACTGCCGCTCTCCAGGCAGTTCTTTATAATCGCGTCGGAGATATTGGACTTATCCTTGCTATAGCATGAATTGCAATGAACTTGAACTCCTGGGAAATACAACAAATGTTTTCCGCTGCCAAAGATTATGACCTAACACTCCCCCTCTTAGGCCTAATTTTAGCTGCAACAGGTAAATCCGCACAATTTGGCCTTCATCCATGACTTCCCTCCGCAATGGAGGGCCCAACGCCGGTCTCTGCCCTACTACATTCTAGCACAATAGTGGTTGCGGGCATCTTCCTCCTCATTCGACTTAGCCCAATGATAGAAAATAACCAAACAGCTCTAACTACATGTCTTTGCTTAGGAGCCCTAACTACTCTATTCACCGCTACCTGCGCCCTTACCCAAAATGACATCAAAAAAATTGTTGCATTCTCTACATCAAGCCAACTAGGCCTAATAATAGTCACAATTGGCCTCAACCAACCACAACTTGCTTTTCTCCATATCTGCACTCACGCCTTCTTTAAAGCAATGTTATTCCTATGTTCGGGGTCAATCATTCACAGCCTCAATGACGAACAGGATATTCGCAAGATAGGAGGCATACATAATCTAGCTCCCTTCACCTCTTCCTGTCTTACCCTTGGAAGCCTAGCCCTGACAGGGACCCCCTTCCTCGCGGGGTTTTTTTCTAAAGACGCAATTATTGAAGCACTAAACACATCTTACCTAAACGCCTGAGCCCTAGTTCTTACCCTTCTAGCCACGTCTTTCACAGCCATCTATAGTCTCCGGGTTGTCTTCTTTGTTTCTATGGGTCACCCCCGGTTTAATTCTCTCTCCCCCATTAATGAAAACAACCCAGCAGTGATTAATCCTATCAAACGACTTGCCTGGGGAAGCATTATTGCAGGCCTTCTTATCACTTCCAACATCCTCCCTTTTAAAACACCTGTTATGTCCATACCCCCTTTGCTTAAACTGGCCGCTCTCATCGTTACCATCATTGGTATCCTTACAGCTCTTGAACTAGCCTCCCTCACAAGCAAACAATTCAAACCAACTCCTAACCTTCCTCTTCACCATTTTTCAAACATGCTAGGCTTCTTCCCAGCAATCATTCACCGAATTTCCCCTAAAATTAATCTCCTTTTAGGCCAAACTATTGCTGGCCAGATAATTGACCAAACCTGACTTGAAAAAACCGGCCCCAAGGCCATTACAACTCTCAACTCCCCATTAATTTCCACCACCAATAATATTCAACGGGGAATAATCAAAACTTACCTCTCATTATTTTTCTTCACAACAGCCCTCGCTACGCTTCTCCTCCTACGCTAAACAGCTCGCAAGGCCCCCCGATTCAACCCCCGAGTCAGTTCTAAGACCACAAATAGAGTCAACAATAGTACCCACGCCCCCAAGATTAGCAAGCCCTCCCCCGACGAGTACATTAAGGCTACTCCCCCCACATCACCCCGAAACACAGATAATTCGCTTAATTCATCAACAGACACTCAAGACTCCTCATATCATCCCCCTAAAAATAGCCCAGAACTTACCAAAACCCCTACTAGATACACCAGTATTATCCCAAGAACGGGCCAACTCCCTCAACCCTCCGGATAAGGCTCAGCAGCTAATGCCGCTGAATAAGCAAACACTACTAATATACCACCCAAATAAATTAAGAACAAGATCAAAGACAAAAAAGAACCCCCATGTCCTACCAACACCCCACACCCTATTCCAGCAACTACTACCAACCCTAAAGCTGCAAAGTAAGGAGACGGATTTGAAGCAACCGCTGCTAACCCAATAACTAATCCAAATAAAAACAAATATATAATGAAGGCCATAATTCCCACCAGGATTTTAACCAGGACCAATGGCTTGAAAAACCACCGTTGTATTCAACTACAGGAACCCATTAATGGCTAACCTCCGAAAAACCCACCCTCTATTCAAGATTGCCAACGACGCACTGGTTGATCTCCCTGCCCCCGCTAACATTTCTGTTTGATGAAACTTTGGCTCCCTTCTCGGCCTTTGTCTTGGAGCCCAAATTCTTACTGGTCTCTTCCTTGCCATACATTACACCTCAGACATTGCTACCGCCTTTTCCTCAGTTGCACATATTTGTCGTGATGTCAACTATGGCTGACTAATCCGAAACATGCACGCAAACGGCGCATCTTTCTTCTTTATTTGCATTTATATGCATATTGGGCGAGGCCTCTATTATGGCTCCTACCTCTATAAAGAAACTTGAAACGTTGGAGTGATTCTGTTACTTCTCGTAATAATAACCGCCTTCGTCGGATACGTTCTTCCCTGAGGACAAATATCCTTCTGAGGAGCTACTGTCATTACCAACTTGCTCTCTGCTGTTCCTTACGTCGGTAATTCTTTAGTCCAATGAATTTGAGGGGGCTTCTCTGTAGATAACGCCACTCTAACCCGGTTCTTTGCCTTCCACTTCCTCTTCCCATTCGTTATTGCAGCCGCCACTATGGTTCATCTAATCTTTCTTCATGAAACAGGCTCTAATAATCCAACAGGGCTAAACTCAGACGCAGACAAAATCTCATTCCACCCCTATTTTTCTTACAAAGATCTCCTAGGCTTTGCAGCTCTATTGTTTGCACTAATTTCCCTTGCGCTTTTCTCCCCTAACCTGCTAGGAGACCCGGACAATTTTACCCCCGCCAACCCCCTAGTTACCCCCCCACATATCAAGCCTGAGTGATACTTCTTATTTGCCTACGCTATTCTTCGATCTATCCCAAACAAACTGGGAGGGGTCCTAGCCCTGCTATCCTCAATTCTCGTTCTTATAGTAGTACCTATTCTTCACACCTCTAAACAGCGGAGCTTAACCTTCCGACCCCTAACGCAGTTTTTATTCTGACTGCTAGTTGCCGACGTAATTATCCTGACATGAATCGGGGGCATGCCCGTTGAACACCCTTTTATTATTATTGGACAAATTGCATCTTTCCTCTATTTCTTCCTTTTCCTAATTCTTGCTCCAGCAGTCAGCTGGATAGAAAACAAAGTACTTGAATGACAATGCACTAGTAGCTCAGCACCCTAGAGCGCCGGTCTTGTAAACCGGACGTCGAAGGTTAAAATCCTTCCTACTGCATCAAAGAAAGGGGATTTTAACCCCTGCCCCTAACTCCCAAAGCTAGGATTCTAATTTAAACTATTCTTTGCCGAGCCCCGCCGCTCCACGTACATATATGTACTATCCCCATTATTTATTTTAACCATACTATGTATGTACTAATACATATAATGTCCTACAAACATATATTGGTGTAGTTCATGATGAAATTACACATAATTTGTATAATACATAAGGAGAATTAATAACATTATTGTCAATTGAAGGTGTACATAGACTAAAATTGAAGATTTAACAAAACTTGATATAATGACGGGCGAGATTTAGGGATTCAATACAACTTCCATAGGTTAAGTTATACCAGGACTCAAAATCCCGTTATGAATACCATCTTAATGTAGTAAGAGACCACCATCAGTTGATTTCTCAATGTTAACGGTCCTTGTAAGGTCAGGGACAGAAATCGTGGGGGTTTCACTCAGTGAATTATTCCTGGCATTTGGTTCCTATTTCAGGGCCATTTATTGAAATCATCCCCATTCTTTCCTTGACGCTGGCATAAGTTAATGGTGGAGTACATTCGACTCGTTACCCAGCATGCCGAGCGTTCACTCCAGCGGGCAAGGGGTTCCTTTTTTCTCTTTCCTTTCACCTGGCATTTCAGAGTGCACACGGGAATAGTTGACAAGGGTGAGCATTTTCTTGAATCCAGGTACATAAGTGGAGTTAATAAAAGACATCACTTTTACATTGCATAACTGATATCATGAGCATAAGTGTTGATTTTTACTCGTAACATATCCCTGTTATGCCCTCCTCGGCTTTTGCGCGTTAAACCCCCCCTACCCCCCCAACACTCGTGAGATCCTTATCACTCCTGTAAACCCCCCCGGAAACAGGAAAACCTCGACTAGTGAATTTGATTTTTTTTCAAGATGCGTCTATTTACACTATTACAATAATACAAATGCTAGCGTAGCTTAACTAAAGCATAACACTGAAGATGTTAAGATAGACCCGAGAATGGTTTCGTAAGCACAAAGGCTTGGTCCTGACTTTTCTATCAACTCTAGCTAGATTTACACATGCAAGTATCCGCCCACCCGTGAGAATGCCCTACAGTTTCCTGCCCGGAAACAAGGAGCCGGTATCAGGCACACTAAACCCAGTTAGCCCATGACGCCTTGCTTAGCCACACCCCCAAGGGAACTCAGCAGTGATAAACATTAAGCCATGAGTGAAAACTTGACTTAGTTAAAGCTAAGAGGGCCGGTAAAACTCGTGCCAGCCACCGCGGTTATACGAGAGGCTCAAGTTGATAGCCCCCGGCGTAAAGAGTGGTTAAGAAAATTCTTAAACTAAAGCCGAACACTCTCAAAACTGTTATACGTACCCGAGAGCAAGAAGTCCCCCCACGAAAGTGGCTTTAATCATTCTGAACCCACGAAAGCTGGGAAACAAACTGGGATTAGATACCCCACTATGCCCAGCCCTAAACTTTGATAGGATAATTACACCCCCTATCCGCCCGGGAACTACGAGCACTAGCTTAAAACCCAAAGGACTTGGCGGTGCTTTAGATCCCCCTAGAGGAGCCTGTTCTAGAACCGATAACCCCCGTTAAACCTCACCCTCTCTTGTTCCTCCCGCCTATATACCGCCGTCGTCAGCTTACCCTGTGAAGGTTTTATAGTAAGCAAAACCAGTAAAACTCAAAACGTCAGGTCGAGGTGTAGCATATGAGAGGGGAAGAAATGGGCTACATTTTCTACCTCAGAATATACGGACAATGCAATGAAAAAGCGTTAGAAGGAGGATTTAGTAGTAAGCAAGAAATAGAGCGTCTTGCTGAAACCGGCCCTGAAGCGCGCACACACCGCCCGTCACTCTCCCCAAGCCATTTTTTTCCCGTAAATAAAAAACAAACTACGCAAAGGGGAGGCAAGTCGTAACATGGTAAGTGTACCGGAAGGTGCACTTGGACAAACCAGAGCTTAGCTAAACAAGTATAGCATCTCCCTTACACTGAGAAGTTCCCCGTGCGAATCGGGTAGCCCTGATAGCCTAACAGCTAGCCCACTAAACCAACTACAACCCAAACATATTAATAACCCCTAAAACACTTAACAACATAACTAAATCATTTTTCCCCTTAAGTATAGGCGATAGAAAAAGAACTAGGCGCAATAGATAAAGTACCGCAAGGGAACGCTGAAAGAGAAATGAAACAACTCAGTAAAGCAGAAAAAAGCAGAGCTTTGTCCTCGTACCTTTTGCATCATGTTTTAGCTAGAGCCCCTCAAGCAAAAAGCATTTTAGTTTGACCACCCGAAACTAGACGAGCTACTCCAAGACAGCCTACATATAGGGCCAACCCGTCTCTGTGGCAAAAGAGTGGGAAGAGCTTCGAGTAGAGGTGATAGACCTACCGAGCCTGGTTATAGCTGGTTGCCTGAAAATTGAATAGAAGTTCAGCCTCTTGAGTTCTTCCCTCTCTTGTAGATATTCTAGACAGAGACACAAAGAAATTTAGAGAGTTAGACAAAGGGGGTACAGCCCCTTTGTTATAAGACACAACTTTATTTAGGAGGATAAGAATCAAACTCTACTCAAGGTAAAATATTTCGGTGGGCCTAAAAGCAGCCACCCCTGAAGAAAGCGTTAAAGCTCAAATATGCACGATAACCCTTAATTCTGATTATTTTATTCTACCCCCCTTTCCCTATCAGGCCTTACCATAAACTTATGGAAGCGATCATGCTAATATGAGTAATAAGAGAGTCCCGGCTCTCTCCGTACACAAGTGTAACTCGGAACGGACCAACCACCGACCATTAACGTCCCCAAGAAAAGAGGGAACCGGGCCGTAAACAAAGAACTAGAAAACCGCCCAAAAATTACCGTTAACCCCACACTGGTGTGCTCACACGGAAAGACCCAAAGAAAAAGAAGGAACTCGGCAAAAATACTTAAGCCTCGCCTGTTTACCAAAAACATCGCCTCTTGTTAAACAAAAATAAGAGGTCCCGCCTGCCCTGTGACTATTAGTTTAACGGCCGCGGTATTTTGACCGTGCAAAGGTAGCGCAATCACTTGTCTTTTAAATGAAGACCTGTATGAATGGCACGACGAGGGCTTAACTGTCTCCTTTTTCCAGTCAGTGAAATTGATCTCCCCGTGCAGAAGCGGGGATAAAACCATAAGACGAGAAGACCCTGTGGAGCTTTAGACAATGGGCCAGACCATGTTAACACCCTCTATCTAAAGAGAAGAACCAATTGGACCCTGTCCCAATGTTTTTGGTTGGGGCGACCGCGGGGAAGCAAAAATCCCCCATGTGGAATGGGAACACCCCTCCTACAACCAAGAGCCACAGCTCTAAGTACCAGAAATTCTGACCATTAAGATCCGGCAACGCCGATCAACGGAACGAGTTACCCCAGGGATAACAGCGCAATCCTCTTTTAGAGCCCATATCGACAAGGGGGTTTACGACCTCGATGTTGGATCAGGACATCCTAATGGTGCAGCCGCTATTAAGGGTTCGTTTGTTCAACGATTAAAGTCCTACGTGATCTGAGTTCAGACCGGAGTAATCCAGGTCAGTTTCTATCTATGTTGTGGTCTCTTCTAGTACGAAAGGACCGAAGAGAAGGGGCCCATGCTTAAAGTACGCCTCCTCCTAACCTACTGAAGACAACTAAAATAGGCAAAAGGACATGTCCTCGTCCGCCTTAGATAATGGCACGTTAAGGTGGCAGAGCCCGGCAATTGCAAAAGACCTAAGCCCTTTCTACAGAGGTTCAAGTCCTCTCCTTAACTATGTTATCCACACTGATGCTTTTTATTGTTAACCCCCTTATCCTAATCATCTTTGTTCTTCTGGCCGTTGCTCTCTTAACATTAGTTGAGCGTAAAGTTCTTGGCTACATACAACTACGAAAAGGCCCTAATGTAGTTGGGCCTTATGGTCTTCTCCAACCCATTGCCGACGGATTAAAGCTTTTTATAAAAGAACCTGTTCGCCCCTCCACCTCCTCCCCGGTTCTCTTTCTTCTCGCCCCCATTTTAGCCCTTACTCTTGCCCTTACCCTCTGAGCCCCTATGCCCCTTCCCTTCCCTATTGCAGACATAACCCTAGGCATCCTATTTATTCTGGCCCTCTCCAGCCTAGCCGTTTATTCTATTCTTGGTTCAGGTTGAGCTTCCAACTCAAAATATGCTTTAATTGGGGCTCTTCGAGCCGTGGCCCAAACCATTTCCTATGAAGTGAGCCTCGGCCTTATTCTCCTCAATGCCATTATCTTTACCGGCGGTTTTACACTACAGACCTTTAGCGTTGCCCAAGAAAGTACTTGGCTAATTCTTCCTGCCTGACCTCTTGCAGCTATGTGATACATTTCAACCCTTGCGGAAACAAACCGAGCCCCTTTTGACCTCACGGAGGGAGAATCAGAATTGGTATCGGGCTTTAACGTTGAGTACGCGGGAGGCCCATTCGCCCTTTTCTTCCTGGCAGAGTATGCAAACATTTTACTTATAAATACTCTCTCCGCAGTTCTCTTTTTAGGGTCCTCTCTCCTTCACTCCACCCCAGAAATTACATCCACCACTCTAATAGTTAAGGCCGCACTTCTGTCCGTCGTATTTCTTTGAGTCCGGGCATCATACCCCCGATTCCGATACGACCAGCTAATGCATCTTATCTGGAAAAACTTCCTTCCCCTTACACTGGCTCTAGTAATTTGGCATTTAGCCCTCCCCATTGCATTCACGGGCCTTCCCCCTCAACTTTAGCTCCGGAGCCGTGCCTGAAGCAAAGGGCCACTTTGATAGAGTGAATAATGAGGGTTAAAGTCCCTCCAGCTCCTTAGAAAGAAGGGACTCGAACCCTACCTGAAGAGATCAAAACTCTTAGTGCTTCCACTACACCACTTCCTAGTAAGGTCAGCTAAATTAAGCTTTTGGGCCCATACCCCAAACATGTTGGTTAAAATCCTTCCTTTACTAATGAACCCTTACATCCTAGCCATCCTGCTATTTGGTTTAGGCCTTGGCACTACAATCACCTTTGCGAGTTCGCACTGACTTCTCGCCTGAATAGGTCTTGAAATAAATACCCTTGCTATTATTCCCCTAATAGCCCAACACCACCACCCTCGGGCAGTTGAAGCAACAACTAAGTATTTCCTTACCCAAGCAACAGCTGCCGCGATGTTGCTTTTTGCCAGCGTAACAAATGCCTGACTATCAGGCCAATGGGACATTCAACAAATAACCCACCCCCTTCCAACTACCATCATTACTCTTGCATTAGCCCTAAAAATTGGATTGGCCCCCGTTCATGCGTGACTCCCAGAGGTCCTTCAAGGACTAGACCTGACCGTTGGACTTATCTTATCCACCTGACAAAAACTTGCACCCTTTGCCCTCATCCTACAAATTAACCCCACCAACTCGACAATCCTCATCATTTTAGGACTTACCTCTACCCTCATCGGCGGGTGGGGAGGTCTAAACCAAACCCAGTTGCGGAAAATCCTTGCTTATTCATCAATTGCCCATCTTGGCTGAATAATCTTGGTGCTCCAATTTTCTCCTTCTCTGACCCTCCTTACCCTCCTTACTTACTTCGTTATAACTTTTTCAACATTTTTAGTTTTTAAACTAAATAAAGCTACAACCATTAACACACTTGCTACCTCTTGGACGAAAGCCCCCATCCTTACCTCCCTGACACCCCTAATTCTCCTTTCTCTAGGAGGACTCCCTCCTCTTACAGGGTTCATACCTAAGTGGTTGATTCTCCAAGAGCTAGCTAAACAAGACCTCGCCCTAACAGCCACAGTGGCTGCTCTATCAGCCCTCCTTAGCCTTTACTTTTATCTTCGTCTTTCCTATGCAATAACACTCACGATGTCCCCTAACAATTTGAGCGGCACCACCCCTTGACGACTTTCTTCAAGTCAATCAACACTTCCCCTTGCAATTTCCACCGCCATAGCAATCTGTCTCCTTCCCTTAGCTCCCGCTGCTACAGCCCTTTTAACCCCCTAAGGGACTTAGGATAGCACCCAGACCAAGGGCCTTCAAAGCCCTAAGCGGGAGTGAAAATCTCCCAGCCCCTGATAAGACTTACGGGATACTAACCCACATCTTCTGCATGCAAAACAGACACTTTAATTAAGCTAAAGCCTTTCTAGACAGGCAGGCCTCGATCCTACAAACTCTTAGTTAACAGCTAAGCGCTCAAACCAGCGAGCATCCGTCTAGCCTTTCCCCCGCCTAGCTAAAGCAAAATAGGCGGGGGAAAGCCCCGGCAGGGGGTTATCCTGCTTCTTAAGATTTGCAATCTAATATGTTAACACCTCGGAGCTTGGTAAGAAGAGGACTCAAACCTCTGTCTATGGGGCTACAATCCACCGCTTAATTCTCAGCCATCTTACCTGTGGCAATCACACGTTGATTCTTCTCAACCAATCACAAAGACATCGGCACCCTCTATCTAGTATTTGGTGCTTGAGCCGGAATGGTAGGCACTGCCTTAAGCCTTCTAATTCGGGCAGAATTAAGCCAACCAGGCTCTCTCCTTGGAGATGACCAAATTTACAATGTAATCGTTACAGCACACGCCTTTGTAATAATTTTCTTTATAGTAATACCAATTATGATTGGAGGATTTGGAAACTGACTTATTCCCCTTATGATTGGAGCCCCTGATATGGCATTTCCCCGAATGAACAATATGAGCTTCTGACTCCTCCCTCCCTCTTTTCTTCTCCTTCTTGCATCATCTGGAGTTGAAGCCGGAGCTGGTACAGGCTGAACAGTCTACCCCCCTCTAGCAGGAAACCTAGCTCACGCAGGTGCATCTGTAGATCTTACCATCTTTTCTCTCCACCTAGCAGGTGTTTCATCAATTCTAGGGGCTATCAACTTCATTACAACTATTATTAATATGAAACCCCCTGCAATCTCACAATACCAGACACCCCTGTTCGTTTGAGCTGTCTTAATTACTGCCGTTCTTCTCCTTCTTTCCCTTCCAGTTCTGGCAGCTGGCATCACTATACTACTAACAGACCGAAATCTAAATACCACCTTCTTCGACCCTGCCGGAGGGGGTGATCCCATTCTGTATCAACATCTCTTCTGATTCTTTGGACACCCCGAAGTTTATATTCTAATTCTCCCAGGCTTCGGGATAATCTCCCACATTGTTGCCTACTACTCCGGTAAAAAAGAACCTTTTGGCTATATGGGTATGGTATGAGCTATGATGGCTATTGGCCTTCTTGGCTTCATCGTATGAGCCCATCACATGTTTACCGTTGGAATAGACGTAGACACTCGAGCATACTTTACATCAGCTACAATAATTATTGCCATTCCTACCGGTGTAAAAGTCTTCAGCTGATTAGCAACCCTCCACGGAGGAGCAATTAAATGAGAAACCCCTCTTTTATGAGCCCTTGGATTTATCTTCCTTTTTACAGTAGGAGGACTCACAGGCATTGTTCTAGCCAATTCCTCATTAGACATCGTGCTCCACGATACTTACTATGTAGTTGCTCACTTCCACTACGTTTTATCCATGGGAGCCGTCTTTGCGATTGTAGCGGCATTTGTACACTGATTCCCTCTATTCTCCGGTTATACACTTCACAGCACTTGAACAAAAATTCACTTCGGAGTAATGTTCGTGGGTGTCAATCTAACATTTTTCCCCCAACACTTCCTAGGTCTCGCCGGAATGCCTCGACGATATTCTGACTACCCAGATGCCTATACCCTTTGAAATACAGTTTCCTCTATTGGTTCCTTAATCTCCCTAGTTGCCGTAATTATGTTCTTGTTTATCATTTGAGAAGCCTTCGCCGCAAAACGGGAAGTCCTTTCTGTGGAATTAACTGCAACAAATGTAGAATGACTGCATGGCTGCCCTCCCCCATACCACACCTTCGAAGAACCTGCATTCGTTCAGATTCAACAAGCCTAAGGCCTCTAAACGAGAAAGGGAGGAATTGAACCCCCATAAATTGGTTTCAAGCCAACCACATAACCACTCTGCCACTTTCTTTAATAAGACACTAGTAAAATTGGTATAACATTGCTTTGTCAGGGCAAAATTGTGGGTTAAACCCCCGCGTGTCTTATAGTATGGCACATCCCTCTCAACTAGGATTTCAAGATGCAGCTTCACCTGTTATAGAAGAACTTCTTCACTTCCACGACCACGCCCTAATAATTGTTTTTCTTATTAGCACGCTGGTACTTTACATTATTGTGGCTATGGTAACAACCAAGCTAACAAACAAATTTATTTTAGACTCCCAAGAAATCGAGATTATTTGAACAATTCTTCCAGCTATTATTCTGATCCTCATCGCCCTACCCTCCCTGCGAATTCTTTACCTAATGGACGAAATTAACGACCCCCATCTTACAATTAAAGCTATAGGACACCAATGATACTGAAGCTACGAATATACAGACTATGAAGACCTCGGATTCGACTCTTACATGATCCCTACTCAAGACCTCACCCCTGGTCAATT
The DNA here is from genome assembly GCA_023101725.1 of Atherinomorus stipes. Lineage (NCBI taxonomy): Eukaryota > Metazoa > Chordata > Actinopteri > Atheriniformes > Atherinidae > Atherinomorus > Atherinomorus stipes. The sequence goes on from JALJCO010002446.1 coordinate 19,232, forward strand.
TCGTCTCCTAGAAGCTGACCATCGAATAGTAATTCCAGTAGAGTCCCCTATTCGAGTTTTAGTTTCCGCCGAAGACGTCCTTCACTCCTGAGCAGTTCCCAGCCTCGGAGTAAAAATAGACGCAGTTCCTGGACGACTAAACCAAACAGCCTTTATTGCCTCCCGACCAGGAGTATTCTATGGGCAATGTTCTGAAATTTGCGGAGCAAACCACAGCTTTATACCTATTGTAGTAGAAGCGGTCCCCTTAGAACACTTCGAAAATTGATCATCTCTAATACTTGAAGACGCTTCGCTAAGAAGCTAAATCGGGAATAGCGTTAGCCTTTTAAGCTAAAGATTGGTGGCTCCCAACCACCCCTAGCGAGATGCCGCAACTCAATCCCGCCCCCTGATTTGCCATCTTAGTCTTCTCATGACTAGTTTTCCTCATTATTATTCCCCCAAAAGTCCTGGCCCACATTTTCCCAAATGAGCCTACACCTCAAAGCACAGAAAAACCAAAGACAAACACCTGAAATTGACCATGACACTAAGCTTTTTTGACCAGTTTATGAGCCCCACACTCTTTGGCATTCCCTTAATAGCCCTTGCCCTCAGCCTTCCTTGAGTTCTTTACCCTAAGCCTACAGCCCGATGACTAAACAGCCGCCTTTTGTCCCTTCAAAGCTGATTTATTAATCAATTTACACAACAAATCTTTCAACCAATTAATTTGGGAGGACACAAATGAGCATCTTTACTCACATCCCTCATACTACTCCTAATTACACTAAACATGCTGGGTCTCCTTCCCTACACATTTACCCCTACTACCCAACTCTCTCTAAATATGGCATTTGCCGTCCCCCTTTGACTAGCAACTGTAATTATTGGTATGCGGAATCAGCCTACTCACGCACTTGGACACCTTCTTCCAGAAGGAACGCCAACCCTTCTGATCCCAATCCTTATCATCATCGAAACAATTAGTCTATTTATCCGACCTCTAGCCTTGGGTGTACGGTTAACCGCAAACCTTACAGCGGGCCATTTACTTATTCAACTGATTGCCACCGCCGCCTTTGTCCTCCTCCCCTTAATACCCACAGTTGCTATCCTTACATCAATTCTTTTATTCCTACTAACTCTTCTAGAAGTAGCCGTTGCAATAATTCAAGCATACGTATTTGTTCTTTTATTAAGCCTCTACCTACAAGAAAACGTTTAATGGCCCATCAAGCACACGCATACCACATAGTAGACCCTAGCCCCTGACCCTTAACAGGCGCAGTTGCTGCCCTCCTAATAACGTCAGGTCTAGCAATCTGAATACATTTTCACTCTACAACTCTAATAACCCTCGGCTTAATCCTCCTCCTATTAACAATGTACCAATGATGACGGGACATTGTTCGAGAAGGGACATTTCAAGGACACCACACACCCCCCGTGCAAAAAGGACTTCGTTATGGAATAATTCTCTTCATTACCTCTGAAGTCTTCTTTTTCCTCGGGTTTTTCTGAGCCTTTTATCACGCAAGCTTGGCTCCTACCCCTGAACTGGGAGGGTGCTGACCCCCTACGGGCATTACTACTCTCGACCCATTTGAAGTCCCTCTTCTTAATACAGCAGTTCTTCTCGCTTCAGGTGTTACAGTAACCTGAGCCCACCATAGCATCATAGAAGGGGAACGAAAACAAGCAATTCAATCTCTAACATTAACTATTCTCCTCGGATTCTACTTCACTTTCCTTCAGGGAATAGAATATTATGAAGCCCCCTTTACAATTGCAGATGGGGTCTACGGCTCCACCTTTTTTGTAGCAACAGGCTTTCATGGCCTTCATGTAATTATTGGCTCCACCTTCCTGGCTGTTTGCCTTCTCCGGCAAATTCAATACCACTTTACTTCTCAGCATCATTTCGGCTTCGAAGCCGCAGCCTGGTACTGGCACTTCGTTGACGTAGTCTGACTATTCTTATATATCTCTATCTACTGATGAGGATCTTAATCTTTCTAGTATTATGCAGTACCAGTGACTTCCAATCACTTAGTCTTGGTTCAAGTCCAAGGAAAGATAATGAACTTGGTAACTACCATTATCCTAATTTCAATCACCTTATCTGTCGTACTAGCCATTGTATCCTTCTGACTCCCTCAAATATCCCCTGACTACGAAAAGCTCTCTCCATACGAATGCGGCTTTGATCCATTAGGGTCGGCTCGACTACCCTTCTCACTGCGATTTTTCTTAGTTGCAATCCTTTTTCTCCTCTTCGACCTAGAAATTGCACTTCTCCTCCCCCTTCCCTGAGGGGACCAGCTGGCAACACCCCTAACAACCTTCGCCTGAGCCTCTGCCGTTCTTGTTCTCCTTACCCTAGGTCTTATCTACGAGTGACTACAAGGCGGCTTAGAATGAGCTGAATAGGCGGTTAGTCTAAGAAAAACATTTGATTTCGGCTCAAAAACCTGTGGTTAAAGTCCACAACCGTCTAATGACTCCAGTCCACTTTGCCTTTTCATCAGCATTTATACTGGGAATAGCAGGCTTAGCATTCCACCGTTCCCATCTACTCTCTGCCCTGTTATGCTTAGAAGGAATAATACTGTCCTTATTCATTGCGCTCTCCCTCTGAACCTTGCAGCTAGATTCCACAAACTTTTCAACCTCCCCCATAATTCTTCTAGCCTTCTCAGCTTGTGAAGCAAGCGCTGGTTTAGCCCTACTGGTTGCCACTGCCCGGACTCACGGAACCGACCGCCTTCAAAACCTAAATCTCCTACAATGCTAAAAATCCTCATTCCAACTATTATGCTCCTTCCTACAACATGAATCGTTCCCTTTACCCGACTCTGATCAACAACCCTTCTTTACAGCTTAGCAATTGCAATTGCAAGCCTAACCTGACTAAAGACCCCCACAGAGACCGGGTGAACCACCCTAAACTCCTACATAGCTACTGATCCTCTCTCCACTCCCCTTCTTGTTCTCACTTGCTGACTCCTCCCTTTAATGATTTTAGCCAGCCAAAACCACACCTCTCTCGAACCAGAAAACCGTCAACGGATATACATTTCACTTCTTACGTCTCTTCAAATCTTCCTAATTATAGCTTTTGGAGCTACAGAAGTAATTATATTCTACATTATGTTTGAAGCAACCCTTATCCCCACCCTCATTATTATTACCCGCTGGGGGAATCAGACTGAACGACTGAACGCCGGGACTTATTTTTTATTTTACACCTTAGCCGGCTCTCTCCCGTTACTAGTTGCTCTTCTCCTCCTACAAAATAGCACAGGCACCCTTTCCCTACTCACTCTCCAGTACTGCACCCCTCTTCAACTCTCAACATACGCCGACAAATTCTGGTGAGCCAGCTGTCTATTAGCGTTCCTAGTCAAAATACCCCTCTACGGGGCACATCTATGACTTCCGAAAGCCCACGTCGAAGCACCCATTGCGGGCTCAATAATCCTCGCAGCTGTCCTTCTAAAACTAGGAGGCTATGGAATAATTCGTATAATAACAATGCTGGAGCCCCTCACAAAAGAACTAAGCTACCCTTTCATTGTCCTAGCCCTCTGAGGCGTAATTATGACTGGCTCTATTTGCCTCCGACAAACTGACTTAAAATCCCTAATTGCCTACTCATCAGTTAGTCATATGGGCCTGGTTGCAGCCGGTATCCTCATCCAAACCCCCTGAGGTCTCACAGGAGCCCTCATTCTTATAATTGCCCACGGTCTAACATCCTCAGCCCTCTTTTGCCTCGCCAACACTAACTATGAGCGTACTCACAGTCGGACAATAGTCTTAGCCCGAGGGCTCCAAATGGCTCTTCCCCTAATAACTACTTGATGGTTTTTAGCCAGCCTCGCCAACCTAGCCCTCCCTCCTCTGCCTAACCTAATGGGTGAACTAATAATTATTTCCTCCCTATTCAACTGATCCTGATGGACCCTGGTTTTAACAGGTCTCGGAACACTCATCACAGCCGGTTATTCTCTATATATGTTCTTAATAACCCAACGAGGCCCCCTGCCCAACCACATTATTGCACTTGACCCTACCTATTCACGAGAACACCTCCTAATTACCCTTCATCTTCTCCCGCTCGTCCTCCTTATTACTAAACCCGAACTAATCTGAGGATGAACCGCCTGTAGATATAGTTTAACCAAAATATTAGATTGTGATTCTAAAGACAGGAGTTAAAGCCCCCTTATCCACCGAGAGAGGCTCGACAGCAACAATGGCTGCTAACCATCGCCTCCTTGGTTAAACTCCAAGGCTCACTCGCAGAGCTTCTAAAGGATAACAGCGCATCCGTTGGTCTTAGGAACCAAAAACTCTTGGTGCAAATCCAAGTAGCAGCTATGTACCACACCCCTGTTATTATCACATCAGCCCTCATGCTAATTTTTTTCCTTCTTCTCTATCCCCTTCTTACGACCCTCTCACCAAAAATACAAACCCCTGACTGAGCTCTTATCCAAGTAAAAACAGCAGTAAAGCTGGCATTCTTTGTTAGTCTTTTACCCCTCTTCCTGTTCCTTAACGAAGGAGCTGAAACCATTACTACCACTTGATCTTGAACCAACACCCTCACCTTTGACATTAATGTTAGCTTAAAATTCGACTTTTATTCCATTATTTTTACCCCTATTGCTCTCTATGTGACCTGGTCAATTCTAGAGTTTGCCTCCTGATACATGCACGCAGACCCTTACATAAACCGTTTTTTTAAATATCTTATGATTTTTCTCATTGCAATGATTGTCCTCGTTACAGCAAACAACATGTTCCAATTATTTATTGGCTGAGAAGGAGTAGGCATTATGTCATTCCTCCTCATTGGCTGGTGATACGGACGAGCAGATGCTAATACTGCCGCTCTCCAGGCAGTTCTTTATAATCGCGTCGGAGATATTGGACTTATCCTTGCTATAGCATGAATTGCAATGAACTTGAACTCCTGGGAAATACAACAAATGTTTTCCGCTGCCAAAGATTATGACCTAACACTCCCCCTCTTAGGCCTAATTTTAGCTGCAACAGGTAAATCCGCACAATTTGGCCTTCATCCATGACTTCCCTCCGCAATGGAGGGCCCAACGCCGGTCTCTGCCCTACTACATTCTAGCACAATAGTGGTTGCGGGCATCTTCCTCCTCATTCGACTTAGCCCAATGATAGAAAATAACCAAACAGCTCTAACTACATGTCTTTGCTTAGGAGCCCTAACTACTCTATTCACCGCTACCTGCGCCCTTACCCAAAATGACATCAAAAAAATTGTTGCATTCTCTACATCAAGCCAACTAGGCCTAATAATAGTCACAATTGGCCTCAACCAACCACAACTTGCTTTTCTCCATATCTGCACTCACGCCTTCTTTAAAGCAATGTTATTCCTATGTTCGGGGTCAATCATTCACAGCCTCAATGACGAACAGGATATTCGCAAGATAGGAGGCATACATAATCTAGCTCCCTTCACCTCTTCCTGTCTTACCCTTGGAAGCCTAGCCCTGACAGGGACCCCCTTCCTCGCGGGGTTTTTTTCTAAAGACGCAATTATTGAAGCACTAAACACATCTTACCTAAACGCCTGAGCCCTAGTTCTTACCCTTCTAGCCACGTCTTTCACAGCCATCTATAGTCTCCGGGTTGTCTTCTTTGTTTCTATGGGTCACCCCCGGTTTAATTCTCTCTCCCCCATTAATGAAAACAACCCAGCAGTGATTAATCCTATCAAACGACTTGCCTGGGGAAGCATTATTGCAGGCCTTCTTATCACTTCCAACATCCTCCCTTTTAAAACACCTGTTATGTCCATACCCCCTTTGCTTAAACTGGCCGCTCTCATCGTTACCATCATTGGTATCCTTACAGCTCTTGAACTAGCCTCCCTCACAAGCAAACAATTCAAACCAACTCCTAACCTTCCTCTTCACCATTTTTCAAACATGCTAGGCTTCTTCCCAGCAATCATTCACCGAATTTCCCCTAAAATTAATCTCCTTTTAGGCCAAACTATTGCTGGCCAGATAATTGACCAAACCTGACTTGAAAAAACCGGCCCCAAGGCCATTACAACTCTCAACTCCCCATTAATTTCCACCACCAATAATATTCAACGGGGAATAATCAAAACTTACCTCTCATTATTTTTCTTCACAACAGCCCTCGCTACGCTTCTCCTCCTACGCTAAACAGCTCGCAAGGCCCCCCGATTCAACCCCCGAGTCAGTTCTAAGACCACAAATAGAGTCAACAATAGTACCCACGCCCCCAAGATTAGCAAGCCTCCCCCCGACGAGTACATTAAGGCTACTCCCCCCACATCACCCCGAAACACAGATAATTCGCTTAATTCATCAACAGACACTCAAGACTCCTCATATCATCCCCCTAAAAATAGCCCAGAACTTACCAAAACCCCTACTAGATACACCAGTATTATCCCAAGAACGGGCCAACTCCCTCAACCCTCCGGATAAGGCTCAGCAGCTAATGCCGCTGAATAAGCAAACACTACTAATATACCACCCAAATAAATTAAGAACAAGATCAAAGACAAAAAAGAACCCCCATGTCCTACCAACACCCCACACCCTATTCCAGCAACTACTACCAACCCTAAAGCTGCAAAGTAAGGAGACGGATTTGAAGCAACCGCTGCTAACCCAATAACTAATCCAAATAAAAACAAATATATAATGAAGGCCATAATTCCCACCAGGATTTTAACCAGGACCAATGGCTTGAAAAACCACCGTTGTATTCAACTACAGGAACCCATTAATGGCTAACCTCCGAAAAACCCACCCTCTATTCAAGATTGCCAACGACGCACTGGTTGATCTCCCTGCCCCCGCTAACATTTCTGTTTGATGAAACTTTGGCTCCCTTCTCGGCCTTTGTCTTGGAGCCCAAATTCTTACTGGTCTCTTCCTTGCCATACATTACACCTCAGACATTGCTACCGCCTTTTCCTCAGTTGCACATATTTGTCGTGATGTCAACTATGGCTGACTAATCCGAAACATGCACGCAAACGGCGCATCTTTCTTCTTTATTTGCATTTATATGCATATTGGGCGAGGCCTCTATTATGGCTCCTACCTCTATAAAGAAACTTGAAACGTTGGAGTGATTCTGTTACTTCTCGTAATAATAACCGCCTTCGTCGGATACGTTCTTCCCTGAGGACAAATATCCTTCTGAGGAGCTACTGTCATTACCAACTTGCTCTCTGCTGTTCCTTACGTCGGTAATTCTTTAGTCCAATGAATTTGAGGGGGCTTCTCTGTAGATAACGCCACTCTAACCCGGTTCTTTGCCTTCCACTTCCTCTTCCCATTCGTTATTGCAGCCGCCACTATGGTTCATCTAATCTTTCTTCATGAAACAGGCTCTAATAATCCAACAGGGCTAAACTCAGACGCAGACAAAATCTCATTCCACCCCTATTTTTCTTACAAAGATCTCCTAGGCTTTGCAGCTCTATTGTTTGCACTAATTTCCCTTGCGCTTTTCTCCCCTAACCTGCTAGGAGACCCGGACAATTTTACCCCCGCCAACCCCCTAGTTACCCCCCCACATATCAAGCCTGAGTGATACTTCTTATTTGCCTACGCTATTCTTCGATCTATCCCAAACAAACTGGGAGGGGTCCTAGCCCTGCTATCCTCAATTCTCGTTCTTATAGTAGTACCTATTCTTCACACCTCTAAACAGCGGAGCTTAACCTTCCGACCCCTAACGCAGTTTTTATTCTGACTGCTAGTTGCCGACGTAATTATCCTGACATGAATCGGGGGCATGCCCGTTGAACACCCTTTTATTATTATTGGACAAATTGCATCTTTCCTCTATTTCTTCCTTTTCCTAATTCTTGCTCCAGCAGTCAGCTGGATAGAAAACAAAGTACTTGAATGACAATGCACTAGTAGCTCAGCACCCTAGAGCGCCGGTCTTGTAAACCGGACGTCGAAGGTTAAAATCCTTCCTACTGCATCAAAGAAAGGGGATTTTAACCCCTGCCCCTAACTCCCAAAGCTAGGATTCTAATTTAAACTATTCTTTGCCGAGCCCCGCCGCTCCACGTACATATATGTACTATCCCCATTATTTATTTTAACCATACTATGTATGTACTAATACATATAATGTCCTACAAACATATATTGGTGTAGTTCATGATGAAATTACACATAATTTGTATAATACATAAGGAGAATTAATAACATTATTGTCAATTGAAGGTGTACATAGACTAAAATTGAAGATTTAACAAAACTTGATATAATGACGGGCGAGATTTAGGGATTCAATACAACTTCCATAGGTTAAGTTATACCAGGACTCAAAATCCCGTTATGAATACCATCTTAATGTAGTAAGAGACCACCATCAGTTGATTTCTCAATGTTAACGGTCCTTGTAAGGTCAGGGACAGAAATCGTGGGGGTTTCACTCAGTGAATTATTCCTGGCATTTGGTTCCTATTTCAGGGCCATTTATTGAAATCATCCCCATTCTTTCCTTGACGCTGGCATAAGTTAATGGTGGAGTACATTCGACTCGTTACCCAGCATGCCGAGCGTTCACTCCAGCGGGCAAGGGGTTCCTTTTTTCTCTTTCCTTTCACCTGGCATTTCAGAGTGCACACGGGAATAGTTGACAAGGGTGAGCATTTTCTTGAATCCAGGTACATAAGTGGAGTTAATAAAAGACATCACTTTTACATTGCATAACTGATATCATGAGCATAAGTGTTGATTTTTACTCGTAACATATCCCTGTTATGCCCTCCTCGGCTTTTGCGCGTTAAACCCCCCTACCCCCCCAACACTCGTGAGATCCTTATCACTCCTGTAAACCCCCCCGGAAACAGGAAAACCTCGACTAGTGAATTTGATTTTTTTTCAAGATGCGTCTATTTACACTATTACAATAATACAAATGCTAGCGTAGCTTAACTAAAGCATAACACTGAAGATGTTAAGATAGACCCGAGAATGGTTTCGTAAGCACAAAGGCTTGGTCCTGACTTTTCTATCAACTCTAGCTAGATTTACACATGCAAGTATCCGCCCACCCGTGAGAATGCCCTACAGTTTCCTGCCCGGAAACAAGGAGCCGGTATCAGGCACACTAAACCCAGTTAGCCCATGACGCCTTGCTTAGCCACACCCCCAAGGGAACTCAGCAGTGATAAACATTAAGCCATGAGTGAAAACTTGACTTAGTTAAAGCTAAGAGGGCCGGTAAAACTCGTGCCAGCCACCGCGGTTATACGAGAGGCTCAAGTTGATAGCCCCCGGCGTAAAGAGTGGTTAAGAAAATTCTTAAACTAAAGCCGAACACTCTCAAAACTGTTATACGTACCCGAGAGCAAGAAGTCCCCCCACGAAAGTGGCTTTAATCATTCTGAACCCACGAAAGCTGGGAAACAAACTGGGATTAGATACCCCACTATGCCCAGCCCTAAACTTTGATAGGATAATTACACCCCTATCCGCCCGGGAACTACGAGCACTAGCTTAAAACCCAAAGGACTTGGCGGTGCTTTAGATCCCCCTAGAGGAGCCTGTTCTAGAACCGATAACCCCCGTTAAACCTCACCCTCTCTTGTTCCTCCCGCCTATATACCGCCGTCGTCAGCTTACCCTGTGAAGGTTTTATAGTAAGCAAAACCAGTAAAACTCAAAACGTCAGGTCGAGGTGTAGCATATGAGAGGGGAAGAAATGGGCTACATTTTCTACCTCAGAATATACGGACAATGCAATGAAAAAGCGTTAGAAGGAGGATTTAGTAGTAAGCAAGAAATAGAGCGTCTTGCTGAAACCGGCCCTGAAGCGCGCACACACCGCCCGTCACTCTCCCCAAGCCATTTTTTTCCCGTAAATAAAAAACAAACTACGCAAAGGGGAGGCAAGTCGTAACATGGTAAGTGTACCGGAAGGTGCACTTGGACAAACCAGAGCTTAGCTAAACAAGTATAGCATCTCCCTTACACTGAGAAGTTCCCCGTGCGAATCGGGTAGCCCTGATAGCCTAACAGCTAGCCCACTAAACCAACTACAACCCAAACATATTAATAACCCCTAAAACACTTAACAACATAACTAAATCATTTTTCCCCTTAAGTATAGGCGATAGAAAAAGAACTAGGCGCAATAGATAAAGTACCGCAAGGGAACGCTGAAAGAGAAATGAAACAACTCAGTAAAGCAGAAAAAAGCAGAGCTTTGTCCTCGTACCTTTTGCATCATGTTTTAGCTAGAGCCCCTCAAGCAAAAAGCATTTTAGTTTGACCACCCGAAACTAGACGAGCTACTCCAAGACAGCCTACATATAGGGCCAACCCGTCTCTGTGGCAAAAGAGTGGGAAGAGCTTCGAGTAGAGGTGATAGACCTACCGAGCCTGGTTATAGCTGGTTGCCTGAAAATTGAATAGAAGTTCAGCCTCTTGAGTTCTTCCCTCTCTTGTAGATATTCTAGACAGAGACACAAAGAAATTTAGAGAGTTAGACAAAGGGGGTACAGCCCCTTTGTTATAAGACACAACTTTATTTAGGAGGATAAGAATCAAACTCTACTCAAGGTAAAATATTTCGGTGGGCCTAAAAGCAGCCACCCCTGAAGAAAGCGTTAAAGCTCAAATATGCACGATAACCCTTAATTCTGATTATTTTATTCTACCCCCCTTTCCCTATCAGGCCTTACCATAAACTTATGGAAGCGATCATGCTAATATGAGTAATAAGAGAGTCCCGGCTCTCTCCGTACACAAGTGTAACTCGGAACGGACCAACCACCGACCATTAACGTCCCCAAGAAAAGAGGGAACCGGGCCGTAAACAAAGAACTAGAAAACCGCCCAAAAATTACCGTTAACCCCACACTGGTGTGCTCACACGGAAAGACCCAAAGAAAAAGAAGGAACTCGGCAAAAATACTTAAGCCTCGCCTGTTTACCAAAAACATCGCCTCTTGTTAAACAAAAATAAGAGGTCCCGCCTGCCCTGTGACTATTAGTTTAACGGCCGCGGTATTTTGACCGTGCAAAGGTAGCGCAATCACTTGTCTTTTAAATGAAGACCTGTATGAATGGCACGACGAGGGCTTAACTGTCTCCTTTTTCCAGTCAGTGAAATTGATCTCCCCGTGCAGAAGCGGGGATAAAACCATAAGACGAGAAGACCCTGTGGAGCTTTAGACAATGGGCCAGACCATGTTAACACCCTCTATCTAAAGAGAAGAACCAATTGGACCCTGTCCCAATGTTTTTGGTTGGGGCGACCGCGGGGAAGCAAAAATCCCCCATGTGGAATGGGAACACCCCTCCTACAACCAAGAGCCACAGCTCTAAGTACCAGAAATTCTGACCATTAAGATCCGGCAACGCCGATCAACGGAACGAGTTACCCCAGGGATAACAGCGCAATCCTCTTTTAGAGCCCATATCGACAAGGGGGTTTACGACCTCGATGTTGGATCAGGACATCCTAATGGTGCAGCCGCTATTAAGGGTTCGTTTGTTCAACGATTAAAGTCCTACGTGATCTGAGTTCAGACCGGAGTAATCCAGGTCAGTTTCTATCTATGTTGTGGTCTCTTCTAGTACGAAAGGACCGAAGAGAAGGGGCCCATGCTTAAAGTACGCCTCCTCCTAACCTACTGAAGACAACTAAAATAGGCAAAAGGACATGTCCTCGTCCGCCTTAGATAATGGCACGTTAAGGTGGCAGAGCCCGGCAATTGCAAAAGACCTAAGCCCTTTCTACAGAGGTTCAAGTCCTCTCCTTAACTATGTTATCCACACTGATGCTTTTTATTGTTAACCCCCTTATCCTAATCATCTTTGTTCTTCTGGCCGTTGCTCTCTTAACATTAGTTGAGCGTAAAGTTCTTGGCTACATACAACTACGAAAAGGCCCTAATGTAGTTGGGCCTTATGGTCTTCTCCAACCCATTGCCGACGGATTAAAGCTTTTTATAAAAGAACCTGTTCGCCCCTCCACCTCCTCCCCGGTTCTCTTTCTTCTCGCCCCCATTTTAGCCCTTACTCTTGCCCTTACCCTCTGAGCCCCTATGCCCCTTCCCTTCCCTATTGCAGACATAACCCTAGGCATCCTATTTATTCTGGCCCTCTCCAGCCTAGCCGTTTATTCTATTCTTGGTTCAGGTTGAGCTTCCAACTCAAAATATGCTTTAATTGGGGCTCTTCGAGCCGTGGCCCAAACCATTTCCTATGAAGTGAGCCTCGGCCTTATTCTCCTCAATGCCATTATCTTTACCGGCGGTTTTACACTACAGACCTTTAGCGTTGCCCAAGAAAGTACTTGGCTAATTCTTCCTGCCTGACCTCTTGCAGCTATGTGATACATTTCAACCCTTGCGGAAACAAACCGAGCCCCTTTTGACCTCACGGAGGGAGAATCAGAATTGGTATCGGGCTTTAACGTTGAGTACGCGGGAGGCCCATTCGCCCTTTTCTTCCTGGCAGAGTATGCAAACATTTTACTTATAAATACTCTCTCCGCAGTTCTCTTTTTAGGGTCCTCTCTCCTTCACTCCACCCCAGAAATTACATCCACCACTCTAATAGTTAAGGCCGCACTTCTGTCCGTCGTATTTCTTTGAGTCCGGGCATCATACCCCCGATTCCGATACGACCAGCTAATGCATCTTATCTGGAAAAACTTCCTTCCCCTTACACTGGCTCTAGTAATTTGGCATTTAGCCCTCCCCATTGCATTCACGGGCCTTCCCCCTCAACTTTAGCTCCGGAGCCGTGCCTGAAGCAAAGGGCCACTTTGATAGAGTGAATAATGAGGGTTAAAGTCCCTCCAGCTCCTTAGAAAGAAGGGACTCGAACCCTACCTGAAGAGATCAAAACTCTTAGTGCTTCCACTACACCACTTCCTAGTAAGGTCAGCTAAATTAAGCTTTTGGGCCCATACCCCAAACATGTTGGTTAAAATCCTTCCTTTACTAATGAACCCTTACATCCTAGCCATCCTGCTATTTGGTTTAGGCCTTGGCACTACAATCACCTTTGCGAGTTCGCACTGACTTCTCGCCTGAATAGGTCTTGAAATAAATACCCTTGCTATTATTCCCCTAATAGCCCAACACCACCACCCTCGGGCAGTTGAAGCAACAACTAAGTATTTCCTTACCCAAGCAACAGCTGCCGCGATGTTGCTTTTTGCCAGCGTAACAAATGCCTGACTATCAGGCCAATGGGACATTCAACAAATAACCCACCCCCTTCCAACTACCATCATTACTCTTGCATTAGCCCTAAAAATTGGATTGGCCCCCGTTCATGCGTGACTCCCAGAGGTCCTTCAAGGACTAGACCTGACCGTTGGACTTATCTTATCCACCTGACAAAAACTTGCACCCTTTGCCCTCATCCTACAAATTAACCCCACCAACTCGACAATCCTCATCATTTTAGGACTTACCTACATGGGCTAACATGAAATCCTTGCTTTTCTCTTCCATCTGGCTGATATCTTTGGTGCTCCTTTTTCCTTCTCGGACCCTCCTTACCCTCCTTTACTTACTTCGTTATAACTTTTTTCAACATTTTTAGTTTTTAAACCAAATAAAGCTAC